>OY769910.1:4033979-4238979 GCA_963669185.1 Dyspetes luteomarginatus | reverse complement strand
GCGCGGCTGAACCGACCAAAGCGCCGTGCAAGAGCACGAGAAAAATATAGAAAGTGAGAAAGCTTTTGTGCTTATAAGCAAAAATTACGTTAAAAAAAAAAAAAAAAAAGAAGAAAAATATAGTTGGTTAAAGCAAACTCGTAGACTCGCCGATTGTATTTATGTTGCATAATTAAACACGAAGCACATACCAGAGGCAACGAGAAAATGTCCGAGTGAGAAGTAAAACTCGTATGAGGAGAAAGAAAAGTTTTTTATTTTTTTTATTTTTTTTTTTTACCACTACGACGAAATCTCATGGGGGTGTTTTTTTCAATATGTATATTTATGTATTATACTCGGTTTTGACTGTAACCGAGCAGAAACAAGCGCAACCGGCTTGTCCTCTCTGCAACCCTCCAATTCACCGGCTGCACTCTGTACTTTTCTACCCCTTAACCCACGATTGAACGTGAACGAGAGCTTTTGCCTCCTGCCTCTCCCACCTCTTCATTCTGCCTCACCTCGAGCTGGTGGCTAATGAATAGAAATAATTTCTCGCGAAATTGTGCTTTTCGGTAGTTTTCAATTAACCCGCTCTCTCTCTCTCCCTCTCTCTCTCTCTCCCTCGCTCTCTTTCTCTCTCTCTCTCTCTCTCTCTCTCTCTCTCTCTCTCTCTCTCTCTCTCTCTCTCTCTCTCTCGCTCTCTCTCTCTCTCTCGCTCTCTCTCTCTCTCTCTCTCTCTCTCTCTCTCTCTCTCTCTCTCTCTCTCTCTCTCTCTCTCTCTCTCTCTCTCTCTCTCTCTCTCGCCATACTTTCACAAGCTACAATCCAGTACTGATACCCTCTTTCTGCGCTTCCCCCCTCGGCAATCCGTGGAAATGGGGCTTTAAGTTTTTATTCCTGCACATTTGGGCATTTTTTTCGATCTCGCTTCTTCCTCCCTTTCAATGTAGCTCTTCATCACAAAGTCACCCCCCCCCCCCCCCCTCACCGTCAGTGGACTATAATTATAATTCGTATGGTCACAGCAGTTACGAAGCAAAAGCTCCATTGCACGGAGACTCCGCAGTAAAAACGATGAGTAATCTTCGAAGCATTTATGTAATTTTTTTTTCTTCGAAGATTCGTAATATAGTATTTTTGAGAGTATAAATAGTAATTATAGTATAATGCGATTAGTAGCAAAAATAGTCTACTAATTCGATTTTGTAAAATATCGTTTGATTAAAAATTCATCCGTATCGTGTTGGAATATTGGTGCATGTAGATTGAAGAAATAAAAAGAAAATTAAACACACACGACATTTTTCTGACCTTTAATTTCGGATCGCATTGACGGCTAAGATATAAATTTTTGTAAAGTTTCCTATTCTAGTGGATTGATTTGGGATCGTTTGGTGGTGCGAATAGAATTAGATTCAATCATAAATGACAATTATAAAATTAACGTAATTTAATGTGTAAACTTGGCGCTACGTCGCAAAACTCTTACAGTTGTCGAAACATTTTCGACAACTAAATATTTCGGTAATTCGATAATTTTTAAGATAAACGTCCCGATAGCCCGACACCAATTAGAAGCCGGACGCCCTATGCTGAAGAATTGGTGGAAATATATACATATGCTATATAGGTATCGATTAACATGGCGTGTTCGGATGATTCCTGTCCGGCTGATGGGACGTTTACCTTAATTATATTTTAATCATATATAAGAAAATGTATATTTGGCCGAGTGGTGCCAATTGCTCAATTACCAGTCTAATAGATCGTATTTAAAGGAAAAATAAATCCAATAGATTTCTCTTTGATATCGACAAACCCTTTTTTTGATAATATATATCGATATCTATTATAATATACGAATATTAAATTATACCGGTAATAAAAGCCTTTGGCCAGAATCAATTTTCAATAGACTTTAAATATTGGTCATACCAATATCAGACTAAATAATGCAACGGATCATACCAACACCGCAGAGTCCCCTATATAAGACATCGGCGCATCATGAGTTAATGCGTGTACTTGGCTGCCCCGAAATCCCACGAAAATAAATGGCCTCTCAGGTCTCACTGATCCCCATAATATTTGTCTTCCCGCCCGGGCCATTTTATAAGATTTTTATCTGTATGGCTTATAAAGCGACAACAGGACGCTGAGAGCTGGGAATGGTTGAAACTGGTGACGGAGGAAATTGGCTATGGCTTTCGAATCCTCTCGCTCACTTGGACAGAGGACCCCTCGCATCGGGGCCTTGTCGTGAACGAGTCGTCAGGATGAGAAGTGGCCCGAGCAAAAAGATGTAGCATCAGAAAGCTCGATGCCTTTTTCCACGTCCTTTTCTCACTGTACGTTCTTTTTTTTCTCCTTTTCTTTCTATTTCACTGGCATGACGTCACAGAATGAATTCTCGCAGGGATGCGGATGAGGAAGAGGAGGAGGAGGAGGAGGAGGAGAAGGACGACACGGACTTCTCTCCCGTGGGATAAGACCGTGCTATCGGATACGACAAAACCCACAGACGAGACCCCGTACGTCGAAATGTAAAAGCTTCGTGACAAATCGATTTCTATTATCACAAGCTCGCCTTGACTTGAGCCTGCCCACTCTCTCCATCTATCTTTTTCATTCTGTATATCTATTTCACCCAGCGCAGCGTATCCTACAATCAAAGATCATTTTATCCATGATATGAGACAGTCCTGACATCCCTGGTGGAAAATTTCTAGTCCAAAATTGATGAATTTCGATTTTTTCGAAATTTCCTCATTACTTATTCATAGGATAGAAAATTATTTATTTTATACTTATTTTATATATTTTAATATTCATTTAACCCTCTATAAGGACACACTGCGTGTATTCCACCCAGTCATTTTTCAGCGAGATCTTTTAGGTGATGAGTGCATTCGAAAAAAATTATTTATTTATAACAAAAAATTGCTAAAACTAACTTTATTTTGTGACAAATCGATTTCTATTATCACAAGCTCGCCTTGACTTGAGCCTGCCCACTCTCTCCATCTATCTTTTTCATTCTGTATATCTATTTCACCCAGCGCAGCGTATCCTACAATCAAAGATCATTTTATCCATGATATGAGACAGTCCTGACATCCCTGGTGGAAAATTTCTAGTCCAAAATTGATGAATTTCGATTTTTTCGAAATTTCCTCATTACTTATTCATAGGATAGAAAATTATTTATTTTATACTTATTTTATATTTTTTAATATTCGTTTAACCCTCTATAAGGACACACTGCGTGTATTCCACCCAGTCATTTTTCAGCGAGATCTTTTAGGCGATGAGTGCATTCGAAAAAAATTATTTATTTATAACAAAAAATTGCTAAAACTAACTTTATTTCGTGACAAATCGATTTCTATTATCACAAGCTCGCCATGACTTGAGCCTGCCCACTCTCTCCATCTATCTTTTTCATTCTGTATATCTATTTCACCCAGCGCAGCGTATCCTAGAATCAAAGATTATTTTATCCATGATATGGGACAGTCCTGACATCCCTGGTGGAAAATTTCTAGTCCAAAATTGATGAATTTCGTTTTTTTCGAAATTTCCTCATTACTTATTCATAGGATAGAAAATTATTTATTTTATACTTATTTTATATTTTTTAATATTCGTTTAACCCTCTATAAGGACACACTGCGTGTATTCCACCCAGTCATTTTTCAGCGAGATCTTTTAGGTGATGAGTGCATTCGAAAAAAATTATTTATTTATAACAAAAAATTGCTAAAACTAACTTTATTTCGTGACAAATCGATTTCTATTATTACAAGCTCGCCTTGACTTAAGCCTGCCCACTCTCTCCATCTATCTTTTTCATTCTGTATATCTATTTTACCCAGCGCAGCGTATCCTACAATCAAAGATCATTTTATCCATGATATGGCACAGTCCTGACATCCCTGATGGAAAAATTCTAGTCCAAAATTGATCAATTTCGATTTTTTCGAAATTTCCTCATTACTTATTCATAGGATAGAAAATTATTTATTTTATACTTATTTTATATTTTTTAATATTCGTTTAACCCTCTATAAGGACACACTGCGTGTATTCCACCCAGTCATTTTTCAGCGAGATCTTTTAGGCGATGAGTGCATTCGAAAAAAATTATTTATTTATAACAAAAAATTGCTAAAACTAACTTTATTTCGTGACAAATCAATTTCTATTATTACAAGCTCGCCTTGACTTAAGCCTGCCCACTCTCTCCATCTATCTTTTTCATTCTGTATATCTATTTCACCCAGCGGAGCGTATCCTAGAATCAAAGATTATTTTATCCATGATATGGCACAGTCCTGACATCCCTGGTGGAAAATTTCTAGTCCAAAATTGATGAATTTCGTTTTTTTCGAAATTTCCTCATTACTTATTCATAGGATAGAAAATTATTTATTTTATACTTATTTTATATTTTTTAATATTCATTTAACCCTCTATAAGGACACACTGCGTGTATTCCACCCAGTCATTTTTCAGCGAGATCTTTTAGGCGATGAGTGCATTCGAAAAAAATTATTTATTTATAACAAAAAATTGCTAAAACTAACATTCTTTTCAATATTATTGCATTTTTAATACTTGAAAGACAAATGCTATGTTTGAATCATTGAAAAGTCTAACTTGCCGCCCAAAGTGGCATCGTATTGAAAATCACATGCGGTCAGTGTTATGGATCACGAAGTGTCCCATTGCAGATTTAATTGAGCAAGTAACTGATCTAATTAATCTTTCATTGGTCAGTAGAAAAATGAATAGCTCACATTTTTGAGAATGCAGATTTCGGTTGCAACCAGTTGTACCAATGATCGTCATTCTCGATTCAAATATATATGGGTTTTTGTCGATGCTCTTTTTTTTATATCTATTTCCTGGTTCGCTCAATCACTCTTTTCTCCTTACCGATAGCATTATTTCTCATGTCTACATGAGCCTGGATCTTTTCAACCTTCTCTTGTACGTCGAAGCAATTGATCTCTCGCTATATTATCGTCTTATCCTCCCCCCCCCCTCCCCCCCTCCCCACCCCACCCCACCACTCTCCTATCTCAATACGACAGATAGAGACGTCGAGAAAGTACCGATTTGATACTTTCATCACCCAATCTGCCAAAACTATAAGACTATATATATATGTGTATACCTGTCATGGCAGCCACAGAGACCACATAAATGATCGAATATTTTTCTTCTCTCATCGCCCCTTCCCTGTGTGTTAGAAACACTTTTCTACATCGCCTTTTCTTCTCTCATAGCTCCTTTTTTCCTTTTTTTCACCATCTCTATCTCTCTCTCTCTTTCTCTTTTTCTCATCGAGTAACAAAGGAGAAAAGTCGTCTGTCGTCGAGCGTTAGCCACACGTGTCGTGTGTATTATACAGCTCGACTCACGCCGTAAGGGTCTTCTCCTTGTCCGGCCCTCATTTCCTATCAACTTACTCACGTTTTACTACTATATATGAATGTAAATGTTGCCACATAACATTGAGGCAAAGAGATGCAAGGGTGGCACATTCGTTCATGTCCTCGGGGATGCTGTGAAATTCTCGTTGCAAGGTGGAAAGAAGCGCAGCGAAAAAAAAAACGAAGGAATGGGGTAAAAACATCCGAAAAGAGTTGAGAATGGATAAAGGGACGAGGGATGGTATAGGAGAGGGTAGGGAGGACTACACGGGGTTGGTTTTTGAGAAGAGATATTTGAGAACTAGACGCGAGACGGACATGGTTTGTTTTTACCGCTACACGCCAGAAAGTACAGAGACGAGCGTACGGACAGACGTGAAAATCCTCGAAAAGAACGAGGTGGTACGAGTAGAGAGTATATCAGAAGCCCCGGAACGAGACACGACTCGGGCGAAGGAATATGAAAATAATAATAGCCGAGCATTGCCCAGGGCCACGAGTGTCACCAGAAAATCTACGCGATGCCTTCAGGAAGTGCATGAAAAGTATTATATACATGTATGTTATGCATATATATAGATATGTATTATGATAGCAGCAAGAGAACGTGAAGAAGTGATATAGCAGGGGGTAGAAAAAAAAAAGTATTGGGCAAACTGGCTAGCTTGAATCTGACACACGTAAGTTTTCACCCTTAACGTTAGTATACGGGCCATTTCATCCTAAATCATACGAAAAAAAAATATATATATCAATTTTTCCTTGCCGGTTAAACTACAAAGAATACTATTTGGTGTAAAATAATTATTTTGAAAATTTTTAACTTTCCCAAATTATTTTTGTTAAATTGAAAACAAAAAATCTGTACCATAATTATTCGCAATTTTGGCCAGAGATTACTCAATTTTGTTCATATAATCGACAAATCAATATATTTTTTTACGAGTGATAAAATCTTTAGAATCAATTTGTAAATGGATTTTCAAACGAGGATCAAAATCAGACGATTTTATCATTTTTCATACCGTGTACGCGTGCATGGAATGGAAAAAAAAAGTATTGGGCAAACTCGCTAGCTTGAAACTGATACGTAAGTTTTCGCCCTTAACGTTAGTATACGGGCCATTTCATCCTAAATCATACGAAAAAAAAATATATATATCAATTTTCCCCTACCAGTTAAACTACAAAGAATACTATTTGGTGTAAAATAATTATTTTGAAATTTTTTAACTTTGTCAAATTATTTTTGTTAAATTGAAAACAAAAAATCTGTACTATTATTATTCGCGATTTTGGCCAGAGATTACTCAATTTTGTTCATATAATCGACAAATCAATATATTTTTTTACGAGTGACAAAATCTTTAGAATAAATTTGTAAATGGATTTTCAAACGAGGATCAAAATCAGACGATTTTATCATTTTTCATGCCGTGTACGCGCGCATGGAATACCCCGTACATCATATGGAATGGCCCATACACGTGTGTCACGACTCACACGGAATCCTGCCCATCATCCCTTTCCACCTGCCACACTCGCAGCCTCGGTGAATTATTTTTAGGAAGAGGTGTGTTATGTAAGGGTGACACATGGAGATGAGAAAGAGAGGGTGGAAAGGGTTTGTGACTTTCGAGGATTCACTCGTTTGAGCATAAGCAGCAAAATGCAAAGGGGAGAATGACGAAAAAAATCCTGCATGCACATATATATACGCGAGATGCGAGACAGATTCTCGGCCGCCCAGGGGTTCATGTGGGCAGAGAGGTGCTAGACTTTCATCTATATACATATATAGTGGGTTATTGCCGCTCAGGCGTTTCGCGCCTTCGCTTCGATCAAGCGGAGTGCCTGCGTCTACCTATGAGTGGCCGTGAGTGCCTGAGTTACTTACTTAATATTAATCCAAATGTTATCCGATCGTAATCCAGAGGTCTTAAAGTGAGTGATATTTATAAATATTTTGGGCAAGAACATGTGGTTCGAATCGAAATAAATAATTTGATTCTGTCATATATGATGACCCAAATGTACCGAGAAATAAACGTTCCATTTACGGCTATATATAAAATATAGTACACATATTTTATTATAGTCGAATTGGGACACACCAGCTATTAAAATCCAGTCGAATTTCTTCAACCGAGTTTCGCGAAAATATGCTATAGATATGTGTACGTGATGCAAAATGTTGCTATATGCTCTGTGGAATATCAACCCTGTATGGACCGAATATTTGACGCGGAAGCTATAAGTGGAACGCATCAGAGCTCTCGGATATACTGACCTGCGGATATATATATGTATATATTTGAACGGATCGTTGAAAATTATTTACGCGAGCCTGATTGACTTTTCCACCAATCGTGGCGATTCAGGACATGGAGCAGTGGTCGATAAATATAAATTCTTGTCCGCAAACAAGCTTGATGCAGCGTCGATTTACTTGCAAATAATCGAATTCATTCGTGAAATATCTAACACGGATATATGTACGTATAAATAATGACATTTAATAAAACACATTTGGTCGTTTATTCGCCTGCTGAATTCATCCAATACTTTTCGTCATCAGTCCCTCAAATCATTCCATAAACTTGCTCATATCTATAAACCATCACAGAATGTAAATAAATTAAAAAAAAAAAACAGTAATACCAAATATTCAATTTCACCATTTACGTTTAATTTAATAATTTGTCCAAGCTCGTTATATATTTCACTTTTCCCGTGCTCCGCACAAACTTGCAATGTACTTGAAATATGAAACGTATTCGGACTGACGCAAAATTATTTTCATCAATGGGACGAGAGGGAGAAAGTTTTCATTAATTTTACTTTGATTTTCGATTCTCATTTTGTCCCATGATCCTCCTCGTTACCTCCCCTCCCCCAGCCCCCTCCTCCGCAATTATCTTTTTTGCTATAGAGAGAAAACCCCTTTGTTGTTCATTTTCGCAGATCCTGCGTATTATTCACAACGAAACTTTCACCAACGTTTATTTGCAACTCGAGACCCCTCACGCTCTCTCTCTCTCTCTCTCTCTCTCTCTCTCTCTCTCTCTCTCTTTCCCTCTATATGTGTATGCACATGTGTGTGTGTGCGTGTGTGAGTGTGTGCCTTTACACATGTATGCATATACACATACACTGAGCAAAATATGGATTGGGTTATTCGACTTTTAGTGAGTTGGAAAGAATTTGTTGTTACGACCTTATGACCTGACCCATCATTTTTCATCGTACGTCTCTTCAATTTTGCAAATTCATTGTAACCCCGAGGCTCTTGTACCGTATACATAATTATCGTTGCTGGTATTATTATTATGATACTTATAGGCTGAATAATTGTGTACAATGTTCGGAGTGCATGTTATCAAATAACAATGAGCTAAATCTCGGGACATGGCCACATAATTTCGCACGAAATTTTAAATCTTTTATCGGGAAAAAGATGCACAAATTTGTATTCTCGTTTTTTCAATACTTTCTATCAAGGCCCTGGATTAGAACATTTCTTATCGATAGGGCTACAATTTTTTCAAGTCTCTATTGATTTAGTGATCTCTGAAGTTTCTAAAAATGGCTCTATTACTAAAAATCATCTGCTCGGATAGAAAACCAATGCCCAAATGAATTTATAAATAAAATTGGCTAGCTTAACAAATATTTCATTAGCTGTCACTATTAAAAAAAAAATCCTTACAATAGCAACATTTTTTCTTACAATAGCAAAAAAAATTCATCGTACGTCTCTTCCATTTTGCAAATTCATTGTAACCCCGAGGCTCTTGTACCGTATACATAATTATCGTTGCTGGTATTATTATTATGATACTTACAGGCTGAATAATTGTGTACAATGTTCGGAGTGCATGTTATTAAATAACAATCAGCTAAATCTCGGGACATGGCCACATAATTTCGCACGAAATTTTAAATCTTTTATCGGGAAAACGATGCAAAAATTTGTATTCTCGTTTTTTCAATACTTTCTATCAAGGCCCTGGATTAGAACATTTCTTATCGATAGGGCTACAATTTTTTCAAGTCTCTATTGATTTAGTGATCTCTGAAGTTTCTAAAAATGGCTCTATTACTAAAAATCATCTGCTCGGATAGAAAACCAATGCCCAAATGAATTTATAAATAAAATTGGCTAGCTTAACAAATATTTCATTAGCTGTCACTATTAAAAAAAAAATCCTTACAATAGCAACATTTTTTCTTACAATAGCAAAAAAAATTCATCGTACGTCTCTTCCATTTTGCAAATTCATTGTAACCCCGAGGCTCTTGTACCGTATACATAATTATCGTTGCTGGTATTATTATTATGATACTTACAGGCTGAATAATTGTGTACAATGTTCGGAGTGCATGTTATTAAATAACAATCAGCTAAATCTCGGGACATGGCCACATAATTTCGCACGAAATTTTAAATCTTTTATCGGGAAAACGATGCACAAATTTGTATTCTCGTTTTTTCAATACTTTCTATCAAGGCCCTGGATTAGAACATTTCTTATCGATAGGGCTACAATTCTTCCAAGTCTCTATTGATTTAGTGATCTCTGAAGTTCCTAAAAATGGCTCTATTACTAAAAATCATCTGCTCGGATAGAAAACCAATGCCCAAATGAATTTATAAATAAAATTGGCTAGCTTAACAAATATTTCATTAGCTGTCACTATTAAAAAAAAAATCCTTACAATAGCAACATTTTTTCTTACAATAGCAAAAAAAATTCATCGTACGTCTCTTCCATTTTGCAAATTCATTGTAACCCCGAGGCTCTTGTACCGTATACATAATTATCGTTGCTGATATTATTATTATGATACTTACAGGCTGAATAATTGTGTACAATGTTCGGAGTGCATGTTATTAAATAACAATCAGCTAAATCTCGGGACATGGCCACATAATTTCGCACGAAATTTTAAATCTTTTATCGGGAAAACGATGCACAAATTTGTATTCTCGTTTTTTCAATACTTTCTATCAAGGCCCTGGATTAGAACATTTCTTATCGATAGGGCTACAATTCTTCCAAGTCTCTATTGATTTAGTGATCTCTGAAGTTCCTAAAAATGGCTCTATTACTAAAAATCATCTGCTCGGATAGAAAACCAATGCCCAAATGAATTTATAAATAAAATTGGCTAGCTTAACAAATATTTCATTAGCTGTCACTATTAAAAAAAAAATCCTTACAATAGCAACATTTTTTCTTACAATAGCAAAAAAAATTCATCGTACGTCTCTTCCATTTTGCAAATTCATTGTAACCCCGAGGCTCTTGTACCGTATACATAATTATCGTTGCTGATATTATTATTATGATACTTATAGGCTGAATAATTGTGTACAATGTTCGGAGTGCATGTTATCAAATAACAATGAGCTAAATCTCGGGACATCGCCACATAATTTCGCACGAAATTTTAAATCTTTTATCGGGAAAACGATGCACAAATTTGTATTCTCGTTTTTTCAATACTTTCTATCAAGGCCCTGGATTAGAACATTTCTTATCGATAGGGCTACAATTTTTTCAAGTCTCTATTGATTTGGTGATCTCTGAAGTTCCTAAAAATGGCTCTATTACTAAAAATCATCTGCTCGGATAGAAAACCAATGCCCAAATGAACTTATGAATAAAATTGGCTAGCTTAACAAATATTTCATTAGCTGTCACTATTAAAAAAAAATCCTTACAATAGCAACATTTTTTCTTACAATAGCAAAAATTTTAGTACTAATGTGTCACTAATTACTTTACTACTAATGTGTCACTAATTACTTTACTACTAATGAGTCACTAATTACTTTAGTACTAATGTGTCACTTATTACTTTACTACTAATGAGTCAACTATATAATATATATACGAAAAAATTAACGAAGCTCGATCCATCCTGAGTATTATGAAATCTCCCAACTGCGAATGTCTTGTTGTTTCGTGTTCTGTTGTTTAACGAGTATCATGGAATGGGAGTGATCGGGCGAGATGAGCTGGGAGGGGAATAACTGAAGGGTTGAAAAGAAAATTGCGAGTCCGCGGTCGCGGATGAAGCGGCTTCCTTTCTTCGGTGGTATATTGGCTGAACTAGGTATGTAGTGTGCATACACACACGCACACACACACACGCATACACGCACGCACATCCACACGCACTTTATTGTTCGAAGAACTGACACAGCTAAAATGGTCATGCTGTTAGGACATCGAAGAGCACGTGACCCTTCAACACGTTTATTTATCCCTACTTTGTGGCATTAATACATAAATATATCGTGGCAATAAAAAAAAATGTCTCATAGAGCGTACGTCGAAAACGAAAAAAAAAAAAAAAAAAAAAAAACGGTATATATGCGAATTGTATGCGCCTGATAAGGTCCGAGCTCGGCTTGGGAGTGCAAATGGATAGAAAGTTTAATCCCATTGCAGCCGGTAAACAATGAGAGGGTCGTGAGGAAAAAAGGGTTCATAGTGAGGGCCGGAAAATTATAAGGAGCAGGTGTGCGTGCGCGTGTGCGTGTGCGTGTGCGTGTGCGTGTGCGTGTGCGTGTGCGTGTGCGTGTGCGTGTGCGTGTGCGTGTGCGTGTGCGTGTGCGTGTGCGTGTGCGTGTGCGTGTGCGTGTGCGTGTGCGTGTGCGTGTGCGTGTGCGTGTGCGTGTGCGTGTGCGTGTCCTTGTACGTGTACGTGTGCGTGTACGTGTTTGTATTTGTAAAAAATCAACCCCTTCGACTCATCAATCGTTCCATATATATAAACATAGAATTGTATCGATCTATACACGTATAACATAACTACATAGCTCGCAAAACCCTCCTCGTTTTTCTTTTCCCTTTGTTCGACATTCCATTTCACATTTCAACCGTGCCCGACGCTTTCGCGAAACAACTAATGCCCGTGCTTCAAACTCTTTCCCTTGCTTTTCCACTCTCGCTCGTCATAGCCCCGAGCGTCCGCTTGTTTGTTTGTGCATTTCTGCTTTATGGCACATAAAATGCTCCGCAGTCAACTCTATATATTTATATTTCAATATACGTATATATATATATATATCAATATATATATATATGTATATATATATATATATATATATATATATATGTATATGTATATGTATATGTATATAAAACGATATACAAATATATTATATACCTAGTTACATATATTTGGTTGCAGTTTTGCAATGCATCGACCGTGACTGTCGGTCTTTTCATTGTTGCACACTAGAGCCTCGTTTGGCCGTTGCATCTTTTTGCCAGAATGTAGTGTTCGGGGGTTTCATTCTATACACGAGGTCATGAGATTGCATCCGATATCACGCCTACGGAATTTCAAACCGTTCGAATTTTCTTGATTTCTATATGAAACGCTTCGGGCAATTTTTTTTTTCTTCTTTATAGCGTGACTTGGTAAAAAATATTATGTGTGATAACGACTGTCATTCCTATTCTTCAGAGGTGACATATATACGTCAATTAAATAATTTTATTTTTTCTAAATCTGAAGTTTATTTCTTTCTTTCTTCAATTCCGAAGAAAGAGAAAAATGTTGTTTAAGAGTTTTACTGTTAGTTGCATATATATTGTCATCACGTGACTCGTTCGATCATTCCACTGTTAATGGTCTAGAAAAAACGATTCTACTGCAGAATAATTCCAGGAGGGTTGGTATACTTAGGGGTAGCCGTTGTAGTTGCATAACTTCTTAACAATACGATCGATCGTAACATCTTTCAGGCTTAATATCATTATTATAATTTCCTGGTTAATTATTTCGAACACCTCTAATTGTAAAATTCAATATTTTATATTTAGAATTAAATTTTAATACATTTTTTTCTTGTAACTAAATGGTTTTTTTTCAAATTGGCAAAGTCTCGTTGAAAGTCTGAAAGGGCAATAAACCCTATAAATTATGTATCGAATTTTGTGGTCAAAATAAAAGACACGCTAAAGCCTCAGAGTCTACTCATGGAATCCAAAAAAAAGTTACATCCCATTAGCGAAAAAGTGTCCCATCTATGCGGGACTTACCATACGGAAGAAGGTAGAGAATGGAGAGAAGAAAGGCAGTGAGAAAATGCATCGCGTTTTACTCTCCATACAGCCAAGGGAGAAACACGCGATTACGTGATTCTATCGATTATCAAACAAATATTATGCACTCCCTCGCTTCTCACTGCATCGCCATCTGCATCGAACCTCCGACAATTCGGGCGCCCTAAAACATCATATATATATATATATATATATATATATATATATATATATATATATATATATATATATATATATGTACATATAAATATATGTATACATTATATATTGCGAATACATCGCGATCTCTCGTGGCTTTCACGATTGTCGACGCCAAAAATTCCACGCGATTTACCGAGATATATACGTCACAACGGAGCTCAAAAACATCGTATACATTCTACATGTATATCTCCTGCATGTACAATGAGCGAGTGTTTCATGGCCATGTATATAGATAGATATATCACCATCGAAGCTCGCGTACGTCGTTGACGAGAGTGGAAGTAAGCGACAAGGTATAACAAGCAAAAAAGGATCTCGTAGCGCTAACGAAGTGCCTGACGGTTGGATGGGTAACTTGCCCAAGCTGTCGTAGTAAAATGTCATCCTCTCCTGCTTGGCCCTATGCCCTCTGACGCGCCCTCTCTCTCTCTCTCTCTCTCTCTTTCTCTCTCTTTCTCTCTCTCTCCCTTCCCTCTTCTTTCCCGACTGGACGTCCCGTGTGTCCCGTCCTGTAAACTCTCGTGTTTGCACAACTCTTTGTCCCATGAGCATGTCCACGCGCTACGAGCTCATCCTGCATCCATCTACATGGCGTATAATACCGACACACTCGCGGACACTCGCTGTGATGGTTGGAGTATCGTTGGAAAAAGGATATGGAGATACATGCAGTGAACAGATAGCAAGCGAGAAAGACCGAGACTAATGGCGAAGGACAATTGTACAGTGAGGGACGTTTGGTCGAACGATATATAGTTATATATAGTTACTGGTATAAAACACTCGGATCAACGCTGACGTTCCACACACTACGATAGTCACTTCACATTTCTACTAACTCTCTCACTTTGCAGAGTTCACCACAGCTTTCATTCAATCCTCTTCTCGTAGCCTCGTTCGGACGTAAGTCCTTTTTTTTTTTTTTTTTTGTACAAATCCTAGTTACTATATGTATATAACAGCGTTAGCTTTCATTAGCAATCAGAGATGGGCAGTGATTGTACGTGGAAAGCATGTAGGGGAAAAGGAAGGAGGGACGACCTTGGTCAATGGTTTGTTTACTGGAGTCTCCCTCGGTATCCTTCATTTTAATCCCTCTTGATTTCTGAACCTGGCGACCAATTTTCCAACGAACCATCACCCATTTAACTATCCGTGGAAAGTCTCCCATACCGATCTGGGCGAGTATGAAACCACCGCATTTTGATGCTATTCATTGCGCGAAAAGTTTAAAGTGTGCCATGCGGACTATTGGCTAATTTCGAGCTCATTGGATTTTGTTACTTTGAGTACTTCATTTGCTGCCATTTTTTTTTACCTCCTTACAGTCTTCATTCCGACTGAGAGTATTTTTGGTTCGAAAATAATCGAATGCTACAAATTTCAAAGCTAACAAAATTCATAGTTTTATGGAAAACAATTCAAGAGTACAAGAATATTACAATGACATTGGGATGAAAAAGATCCCAATACAGTGAGACGATCAACATGCTCAGGAGGTCACTTTACTTTTGGACATTTTCGGAGAAATAAAAAAAAATCAGAGACAAGCAGGATCATCATGTCAACAGGTCATCAACTTTACAGTTGACCCTATCCAGAATACGCATGGCTGTTTATAATGCAACAATTCTGGGATTCTGGTCATTTTCAGCGTGGCATTGTTTGTCGTACAATATGGGAAACAGAGGAGTTTCGCAACTGCGCCGGAATGGAAAGTCAGAGAAAGCACGGAGGCCAAGCAATATACGAGACAAACGGCGTGGAAACATGTCATAGAAAGAGAACGAATGACTGCTAAATATGAGGAGTCTCGTGCGTTAGGCAAACAGCTTGACGCTTCGGGGCTATGCCAAACCATTTCTGTGTATGTCTCTATGTGTGTTTGCGTGTATTGTAAAGCAAGAGAAACTACAGTTTTGTTTTGAATGCGGCAACGATACCCCCGTCTGTAAAGCACATAGCAGCGCACATCGAGCCGCGAATGCACAGTTTCGTTCCAATTATTGTGTACCTTGCACTCGCATTCGACTAACCCGTGGCATCGTTATCGAGAATATGCTATGAAGGGAACTGAGGCTGCTGATGTACACGCACTTTGTATATCGAATGTTTTGCTCACCCTCGTCTCGTTTTCGCGGCGTCGTGAACGATTCCAACCCCTCTCTCTCCACCCTCTCAATATATATAACGCTTCGTGTATGTCGAACCAACAACGGAAAAACAAAGCATCAACGAGGGTTCACCTATGTGTGCGTGTATATTACATGCAACAAGACCTATTTTACGTACAAAGTATCGTCTCAATGCAATGGAGAATAGGAAAAACGCTATCGTCACTTTTCCAACCCTCATTCTGTTGGTTGTTTTGTTGTCATTGTGTCGTCGACACACTCGTACGCCTCAAATGCTGCATTGCCGATTGAGGTTTTGCAAACTAACTTACGTCCATTGAAGAGAAAAAGCGAGGGTGGTTTGATTAACTGATCTATGTAGACTTCTTTGAGTTTGGAATTTAATTGCCTATGTGTACGTGTATATTACATGCAACAAGACCCATTTTACGTACAAAGTATCGTCTCAATGCAATGGAGAATAGGAAAAACGCTATCGTCACTTTTCCACCCCTCATTCTGTTGGTTGTTTTGTTGTCATTGTGTCGTCGACACACTCGTACGCCTCAAATGCTGCATTGCCGATTGAGGTTTTGCAAACTAACTTACGTCCATTGAAGAGAAAAAGCGAGGGTGGTTTGATTAACTGATCTATGTAGACTTCTTTGAGTTTGGAATTTAATTGCCTATGTGTACGTGTATATTACATGCAACAAGACCCATTTTACGTACAAAGTAGCGTCTCAATGCAATGGAGAATAGGAAAAACGCTATCGTCACTTTTCCACCCCTCATTCTGTTGGTTGTTTTGTTGTCATTGTTTCGTCGACACACTCGTACGCCTTAAATGCTGCATTGCCGATTGAGGTTTTGCAAACTAACTTACGTTCTTTGAAGAGAAAAAGCGAGGGTGGTTTGATTAACTCATCTATGTAGACTTCTTTGAGTTTGGAATTTAATTGCCTATGTGTACGTGCATATTACATGCCACAAGACTTCTTTTACATACAAAGTATTGTCTCGATGCAATGGGGAATGGCAAAATCGCTATCATCACTTTTGCACCCTCCATCGACGGCAAAACAAAGCTTCAACGAGGGTTCACCTATGTGTACGTGTATATTACATGCAACAAGACCCATTTTACGTACAAAGTATCGTCTCAATGCAATGGAGAATAGGAAAAACGCTATCGTCACTTTTCCACCCCTCATTCTGTTGGTTGTTTTGTCGTCATCGTGTCGTCGACACACTCGTATGCCTTAAATGCTGCATTGCCGATTGAGGTTTTGCAAACTAACTTACGTCCTTTGAAGAGAAAAAGCAAGGGTGGTTTGATTAACTGATCTATGTAGACTTCTTTGAGTTTGGAATTTAATGAAAGAGTTCGGGAGATTTTTTTTCTGGTACATCAAGATCATTTCAGTAAAATACGTAATAATATTCATGGGAAACAAGTCGTAGCTTTAATTGTTTTCAATATAAAATGGAACTAACCAATAAATGGAAACTTAACCAAATTAAATTAAACTTGTATGGAAATGTAGCTTTATTATTTCTCCGAGAAGCTAAATGCGTGGATGAAATGGATAAAGTATAAATTTCCAAGAATTGAAGAAGAACGCAACAGTATAAACCATTCGACCCTATACTTTTCCACGTGACAGTTGGGTTATTTATACATTTTCCCCTTTACGTTTGAGCGATCGATTATAAATATACGGCATAAAAGACGACAAACAGACAACCGATAATTTAGCTATCATTTTAGACGGGTAAATATGAACTGAAATATAGAAGAAGTAATTGTACCATTACACATAGAGACTGGCAGGTCAAGAAAAAATTCAGTTCTGTCACATCGATATTATTACACATTTGTTTTACTTTGACAACCGTAATTTGGAATTGGATTCGTTGCCAGTGTCTATACTTTGTCTGTGTAGATATACGTTGAGCTTGTTACTGACCTCCAACTTTTAAAGACCCCGGATAAATCGAAATTTACGATATGATAATTCGGCGAAAGTCCTCAGGATGATTTGAACTCCGCACATCAATGCAGCTCAGTCTCAACAGAAATTGTACATGATTCCGTTGTCTTGCTGGAAAAAGGGGTTGGCGCAATGGATACCCGAGCTCCAAGATCCTCTGCCATTCAAGCACGCACTGTGTGAGCTTAGTGTATTCCAAAGGGGCAACCCGAGAGAGGTGGTAGAGATAATTTCCCGACATTAAAAATCATATCAGAGCAAAACGCCGCGGGACAAGGGATGAAAACGCGCGCGAGAGTGGTTTGTTCTGCGGGAATACCAGAGAGTGAGGGTAAAACGCGAGATGCGGTAAACGAGGTAGGAGCAGAGATAGAAAGAGAAAGAGAGAGAGCGAGAGAGAGCGAGAGAGAGACAAAGAGAGAGAGAGAGAGAGAGAGAATGAACGCCTGAGGGGATTGTGAAGCGGTGTTCCGTTTTGCTTGCTGCTGCTCGTGCTCTCGCAAGGTACCAGGAAGAAAAGTTGGTGTATAAACAGAAGTTACCTAAGTACATTACAAACTGTAATGGCGAATCGGAGGTGCTTCGGTACCGAGCTTCGTCTACCAACGACGAGACGAGATGAGAATTTGAGCTCTTCAATGTACACCCCCACCTCATCCTTTACCATCTCCTCGTGCCGTACCTTTCAATCCCCTCCTATTTTTCTCCGCGAGAAAGCAACTCCCGCTTGTCCTCCCCCACCTGCCAACATTTATTATGCCATATTGTTACAAGGAAATTACGTTTTTCTAAGTGGAGGCGGTCGTTGGCGCTGGCGCTTCGGTCTTTGCCTCCGGCAAAAGTATACGCGTGTACTGCCAATTTGCGCGGCCAGCCAACCCCGCCAATGAGAGGGTTGACGGATCTTCACTGCCGAGAAGTCTATCGGTAAATTTTAAACGATTAAAAAAGTTTCGATGAATAATTAATCGACGAATAGCTCTCAGTAAAAATGGCGATTGCCCTTGCACTTGAAGAATCGATTCGCATCTAACATTCAAGGAGATAGAACCGCATATCATAATTGTGCAATTTCAAAATTCTCAGGGATTTTCTGATCCTTGAACTGAGTAGAAAAAAATATCTCGAGAGCGCCAAAATTTTAGTAAAGAGTACAAAGTCCATTTTCATCTTTTCTCGCGAAGGAAATATTTTCTAATTTTCTGAGTGAAGAATTTTTTGTCCCGAAAAAAATATTGTAAAAAAAATTCAATAAATATTAGCATATATTTCAGAAGTTTTCCGCACACGAATCGCCTTGATCTCTTTCAGTTTAGGGAGACGATGTTTTTTACTGAATTCTCTTTATTAATCTATAAACGTGTGGAGTCTCTTTCGTACAGAGCGCGAAGAAAATCATACTCGCGAGGGTAAGTTCGTGTGTATGGTTGTTATATATATATATATATTATATATATATATATATATACATATATATATATATATAAATAACCATAATCCCATATGTGTTTGGCGCAAAGGGGGTTAAACGGGGGGGGGGGGGGGGGGTGCAAGAGGGCTGCGGCATGTTGCACGATCGTAAACACTTTACATATTCCTCCCCAACCCCCCCACCCCCCTTCTCTGTCTCTCTCACTCTCTTTCACCCCTTTCAGCGCAATCCTCTCTCTCTAGTCGCTTGGCAAACGTTCTCGCTTCGTTCTCTTTCCTATTCTCCCTTCGTGTTGCCGCGCCTATCTCGTATACTATAACGCTTTGCAATTATCTAAAATCGATTGTGAGAGTTCGTTGAGAGCCATAGGAACAGTCCTCTCCCCTCCCCCCCCCCCAACCTCTGAGCGCCACGGTGGCTTCCATTCTTTTTATATAGCAATACTTTTTATTTTTATATAACAATACTTTTTCCCTCTTTCTGGATACCTTTCCTCACCTCTCTGGCACATCGCTCCGCGCACTATTAACTCATATGTACCTATATATGTATGTACGCTTTTTTCAACCCTCTTATTCCATTCCAATTAATTAGAAGCTTATATCGTTTTCTGGCTGCCAGGCGTACCCAAACGAAAAGGATGAAAAAAGAATTTTCCAAAATATAAAGAAAGATATCTAGTCTCATCGGCTGTTCAATTGGGTTGCTTAGAGAAATTTATCAGCTCGAGACTTTTCGAGGTAAAAGTGTAAAACGTCGAAGCATCGTGATGAAGGCTGTTCCAACCCTCTCATTTGTTTCCAATAAATGAAAAGTTCATATCGCCCTCTCGCTAGTATCGAACGTACATAAACTTAGAGGGATGAAAAAAACATTTTTTTCCAAATTATGAAAAATATATTGTATGTATTTTTACCCTCTTCGGCTTGTGACTGGGACGAATTAAAAGTTGACTTTTTGTTTCGTAACTTTTGGCCGTTCAAGACTTTTCGAGACGCAAGTGCGGAGTGAGCGTCGTGATCGTCATTGAGGCATCGCGATAAAGGGGTTAACTAGCAATAACAATAACATTAATATAGCCGCTGGCATGGAAGTAGGGTGGCGCGGGGGTGGCTTCCGGACGGTATCAAAACTTTGTCCACGAGCGCTGTTAAACAGTGAAAAGTAAACGGACGTATAGCGAGAAAAGGGAAAAGTAGCATAGAGAGAAAGAGGGAAATAGAAGAAAAAAATATACCAACACCGATCCGGACTCGTGGCGAAGTTTAGAAATGGTGGTGTGGTGGGTTCATTAGGGGCTGGCAGTGAGTTCGCGTATAAGAGTGTCGTACTACATGAGGGAGAAAGGAGGAATACCGAGAGGGGCAGGAGTGGCATAGTACTTCCAAAATTCCCAGAGGAGGTGGTTGGGGGGTTGCAATAGGCCTGAGGATATACGAGACGTCGAAACAACGACGAGGAAGGCGTCCCAAAAATGGGTGGAAGTCCGAGGGTGTCGGCACGAGCTTCCATCCAAGTCCTCCGGCATTTCTGATTAAACAGTGAAAGTTTTTTTCCAACCCTTTGCGAATAAAAGAGAAATCACCATGTTTCAATATTTTGCTGGTCTCAGACATATGATGTGTCGTGATAAAAGAAAACTGTCATGGAAACGTCGAAAAAAACGTGATTTTATTTCGGCGATGCCAAGACTAAACTAATCCACACGGAAGGCACAGACTGTTTAGGTCCATAGAGAGATGCAGGATTTCAGAATTCCAGTCTCCTATCATAGTCTATTTTTTTAATTGACTGGATTAAAAATCCTTAATTGTATTCTATATATTTACAAATCCTCCATAAAAAACGCAATAAATTTACAAGATCCTATTTCACATTAAGGTAAGCAGATGAAAAAAAAATTGTTTTCAAAATTCTCATCTCCCCTTTAGCCTACTTGCTCAATTAACCAGATTTACAATCCATAATTCTATATTGATGAAAGCTTCGGAGGAATGAAATAAATTGGCAGGATTCCCTGTCTCATTGTGATAAGGGGATGAAAAATATGTTGTATATCGTCATGAAAAAAGATGTGTTGGTGAGTTTCGTGATATTAGGAAAGTGTATACTGGAGAATTGTAAACGTTTCTCTACCTTACTAGCCGTTATATTTGATTGGGCTGGCTCTCTCTCTTTCTCTCTCCTCTTTCCTTCTCTTTCTTTTTCTCTCTGTCTCTTTCTCTCTCTTTCTCTCTCTTTCTCTCTCTTTCTCTCCCCTTCTCTCTCTCTCTCTTTCTTTTTCTTTCGCTTTGTCTCTCTCTTTGCTCGTGTAAGAACAAGCGCTTCTTTGCCGCAAACCTTCAACCCCTCCTGCTCCCTCAAAGCTTCTCTTTCCACCCTCTGTGCGCTTTCGTTGAGCTATATATACAGCGGGTAGCTGTTCTGCAACGAAACGTTGGTTAAATAATATCCGCGCGCTTCCGACCGTAATTATCTCGCTCTCAGATTTTCTGGTTTTCTACGTGGCTCGGGGGCTGTACGCCTGAGAAGGGAGTGAGAAGAAAGGGTGGAGGAGGGAAGGAAAGAGAGAGAGAGAGAGAGAGAGAGTTCTGTGTGCGGCTGCTGTTTCACTCTCGTGCGCCTGAGGAAAGGCTCGTTGTGGGCATGAGGGGAAGTAAAAGGCATATAGGATACCGGGGAATTTGTAGATTAAAGATAAAGACGCGAGAGACTATAGCGGGAATCAGACTTTATCCATCCCTCCACAAATTTAAAAAATGTAGGAATGTGCGTGTCTATTTATCCACGTAATATTAAAGTCTATAATCACTGGACACTCACAAATATTTAAGAATACTCATACCGATCGACACGAATGCACTAGAATAAGGGATGAAAGGAGGACAAATTGGTAATTTTATCTTTTTTAATTGAACAAAAAAAAAAAATTAACTCATAAATCATAAAATCCCAAGGTACCTGGGCAAGCTTGAATTAATTATTTATTAGTTTTTCAATTGCGCCTTTATTTTTCCCCAACTTTATACTCTTTCATATATTTATTTGTCAATTAACACATTTTGCCTCGATTCTCGATCATTATTTTAGATGGTGTTCCATGGTATTTGGTATTTCAATTGGAAATAAAATTTCCGCAAAGAATTGAAATAGAGAGGATGCTGAAAATTCCGTGAAAAGGAAAAACAATGTAGTGCAGAGTGAACGAAGCGTAGAGGTTCAGCTAAACGTCGAAGGGAGTTTGTAGTTTTCGTCTTTATGATTCCCCTATTCGCGTTCCTCCTTTTCCTGCTGGCAGAGCGTTTATCCTTCATTTTCTCGTACAATTTCATCGCGATTTCACCAGGGCGACCCTGATACCATAAGACTTATCCAAGAAGAAGATCACAACCCTCTTGAGATTACAGGAAAATCGAGCCAACAAAGATTGAGGAAGAGGGAGAGAGTGAGAAATTCGTGGCAGAAGAAGTCGCGCACAGAAAACAGCTATCAGCCCTTCTAGCAACTGCCGCGTTAAACCGTAATGGTTGCGATGCTGATGGTGCGTTGCGGTTTCAAGTTTTACGAGCGTATTACGAGTTTTCAACTATTTTTATGAGAGTTGTTTCAATTATTTCACCAATTTGCAATTAAAAGCCCTCGACGACGACGACGACGACGACGACGACGACGAGGACGACAACAATGACGATGAGGATGACGCCACGTCTGGTGGCTGGTGAAAGTACCCCGACCAGTACCAGTACTCTCACCCTTGACCCGTTCTCCCCATCAAACCACCGAGAATGATAGCGAAGCTTTTATTCCTGCTGTGGATACTTTAAATGCAGGAGTGTTCGAAGGGAGAAGCCGCGCCAGTTTACGTAACTTCAAAATTTTATGGAACTGATAATTTCGTGATTAGCCAATTAAGAGTAACAGGAAAGAGAGAGAGAGAGAGAGAGAAGGTATTGAAAAAAATACGAGTAATTTAGCGTTTATTGAGACACAATTGTACATAGTGACAATTCCTACCCAATTGCACCAATGAAAAGTCTCGTCGTCAAGAGTTATTTTTGGTAGTAACTAACACGTAATTTTGTGCTGGCTCACCAAATTTATGCCCAATCGGATGAAAACTGTCACACAATATTCTTTTATTATTCTTGAGATTATTCACTTATTAATTAAACAAGAAATTGTCGTCAACTCCTTAAAAATCGTCCAGGGCGTTTGAAAAAGTTGATGAAAATGGAATATCGATAGTATCGAAATACCACCGACATTGTCATATTTTTTTTCATGCTATGATTTGTCCGTTCAGGGATGAAGATTGCAACAGATTTTAGTCTCCTTTTTGACAGAAAAATATTTTACAGTCGAATTTGATTAAAAGCTCTCCAGCGTTAGCCTTCTATCGCGCAAAAGCATAAACTTATCCCTAATGAGTTCAGAAAAGTATTCATGACGGTTTCAAGCAAATTTGAAATATAAAAAATATGAAACAGTTCAACCCAAAATTTATCCTACTTTACGAAATTATATTTTATCATCTATTTCGGATAATTCCTTCATTAAAACAATCATTGCAGCTGATAAATCAATATCATCTCGTCCGTATTACATTTTTTTTTTTCAGGAGAACTCCTGAATTGTGAGAATCCTGATTATTATGAGAACTCTCACAATAATTTTTAACGTTGCATAAATTGGAGCTTTATCTGATATTGCGAAGAGGGCTAATATTTGACCTGAAGCTCAGAGGTCACGTTAATCTGCAAAAGCTCACTTGTTTGAGACTTTCTCAGGGTTGAATGTGCTTCGCCACTGTGAACGGTGCCTCGTCAGACAAGAAAGAGAGAGCGAGAAAGTAGTCGTTGGTCAGTATTTGTACCGCTCGGGCGATCGCCACTGCTTGGACACGCGTGTAGGGCAAATGGAAAGCCGTCAGAGAGCAAGAGAGAATGAGAGAGAATGAGAGAGAGAGAGAGAGAGAGAGATTTTAGTGTGGGTGGAGAGCGACCGTTTGGACTAGCTGGAGGGAGTTTTGTAGGGGTCGAAGAAGCCGGTGGTGCGGAATAACCGTAAGTCTAGTACTTATTTGATGGCCCGTAATCACGCTATTTTGTCATCAACGTTGGAGGCCTCTCCTTCCGCGATTTAGAAAGGTTACCGCTCTGGCTTCTCGCGATTGTCGAAGGGGTTGCATTTGTACACAATTGTGTAGGATATGCCCAATCCAACCCTTCCCCTTTAATCTTCATTCCCGTTCCATATATACAAAAATGCCCTTAACTCTATTTGTTGGATGTACCGTAACTACATTTTTTTTAAATCTACCTATCACCTAAGTTTTACTGGGGTTAATAAGTCATCAGGGTAGTTTACACTCGTGAAGTACCCTAGCGGAAAATTTTACTCAATTAATGTCACAATAAAACCCGCTGTAAACTCA
Source organism: Dyspetes luteomarginatus (assembly GCA_963669185.1). Classification (NCBI taxonomy): domain Eukaryota; kingdom Metazoa; phylum Arthropoda; class Insecta; order Hymenoptera; family Ichneumonidae; genus Dyspetes; species Dyspetes luteomarginatus. The sequence goes on along the minus strand of OY769910.1, from coordinate 4,214,291 downwards.
TTGTATTACAGTTAATCCTGTTATTGTTAACCGACAATTATCATCCTCTGTACTTTACCCATTTTCGCAGAGTCAAACACTTTGTTTAAGTATAATACTGCGTACGTAGTCAATGTACATATGAGCACACATTTTCAAATGTCATAGAGTGAAAGCAACATTTGTGCTTCATTCAGGGGAAGAGAAAAAGGGAGAGAGAGAGAGAGAGGGATGGAGTGCGTCACGGGAAGTTCTGATAATTAGGGTGTGCCAGTGACAAACGATTGTCATGAGCGTGTGTGTATATAGATAAGCGGACAAATATACGAAATAATGAGGGGTTTGAGTGTACACTCTCTCAGTCTCTCTTGCTTGTTCCATCTCTCACTTTCTCTATCCCTTTAACGCGCTCTATACTGTATTATATAGTCTCTATACCACGAGAGTAACATGTGTATATATATATAGTCGCGTGCACACCCAGCCAGAGTTATAGGTACGAAGGTAATAATAGCCGAGGTGTGTAAACACACAGAGACAACGAAGAGATGGTTAATGTTTAGGTGAAACACAGTCGAGACTCCCTCCCTCTCTCCCTCTCTTTCTCTGTCTCCGTGTGTGTTTCCCGTCTGTCAGATGCGTACATGTGTAAAGACATGGCGTGGCGTTATTACTCAAATGCATAATTGTACCTCGTAATAGCGCCTGCCAACAAATATGCCTACAATTAGAAAACCCTTCCCTTGTTCCTCGGGAATGAGCCTCGATTATATACCAAGAGATATATACCTGGCACTAGTTGCGGGGGGTCGAAACAACGGCAGAGGTATACCGAGCTGTAACCTCTCTGGTCGCGGTCTTGGGGTTCTCCTCTGACCCTCAGAAGCAACAACCCTTCCCTTTTTACCTAAACCTCGATGGCTAACCCAGGTGTTCCTTCGTAGGGGTATAACCGGTCCCCGCCTCAAAACCACACGTAATAATGTGCCGACAATACGACTGTATGTGTCTCTACATATGTGTGTCTGTGCATGTGTGAGTGTCTGTTTGTGTGTGTGTGAGTATGTGAATTATTCTTCGCTATTTTGCATCGAACGAGTACCATTGCTACTCTGGCAAATGGCATTTCGTGTTTTGCCATTCTCGTGCAATCCCTTATTCGCCAAAGCGCAACGTTATATATATATATGGCGTAAAACTCAGTCAATAGCCAGGTATTATCGGCAAACAACCTACCAATTTGTCCAAAGTCCTTCCGCATATGGAGGAAACGGTTGATCAACATTATCATGGTTATGAATAAGTTTTCCGTCGCAAAGTTTGAGGAGAGACTGATTTAGTGAGTTTTGCCTCTATCAACGTGGAACAGAAACTAACCAGGCTATGGTATGAGAGTTCTAGTTCATGTATTAAAAACTTTTGACGTTTTAAACATCACCATGTAACGTTATTTTCTTGGCTATTGTTGGTTATTAGCTACAAGGATCAAAATTAGATGTTTAATACTGTCGAGAATCATTTTGAAATGCGAGCCACGTCACGAGGTCATATATAGTATATGTATCTAAAGTATGTCGAAATACACGGTACTTTGCGAAGAAACATAAAAGTAGTAAAAGAGCGTGTAAGGAAACTCAATGTAGGTGATAGGAATATTGAGACGAATAAATGTCAAATACAAAAGTGCAAACTGAACAAGAACGTGGAATAGCCTAGTTTCTATTTTCTGCCTGGCCAATGTACATTGACAAGTTTCTTCGACAACGTGAGAGGGATTTAAAAAAGAGACAAAAGCAATTTTACTGGAAACCCAGAATCCTCGAAAGCGTCAGCAATGTAGTCATCTGTTCGTGTTCACTATGTATATCCTACGATCTTCCTCAGTCTTCTGTCGAGCAAAATCGAAAAGTTTATTTGTGAGCTTTACGAGATTAATGTAACCCGTATATTAGTCACCGCGAGCTATCGAGGCTGGGCAGGTGGAGCATCAACATCCTACTCGAATTCACGTATACGTATATAAGTGTATGTGTGTATATATGTCACTCTCTCTCTCTCTCTCTTTCTCTCTCTCTCATCGGTGTCGAAACAAATTGCGCGGAATCGGAGTATTATTATTGCGGTGACCCGCGGTTGAATTATGCATCAAAGTGCAAGAATAAGTCAGCAGAGGCAGCAAACTAGATGCAGCAGCTCTGCTTGCCCAGGCAACGGAGGAATCGAGTCGGTTGACCTGAGCCGAATTTACACAGGCAGAATGCATTCGACCTATAAATAATACGCGGCATGTACATTCGTTTGGACACTTGGTGCTGTTTCCTTTTCTCGTTCTCTCACTTTCTCTCTCTCTCTCTCTCTCTTTCTCTCTCTCTCTCTCTCTCTCTCTCTCTTTCTCCCTCCCCCCCCCTCTCTCTCTCTCTCTCTCTCTCTCTCTCTTTTGCCCGATTCACTATATTACGTCCGTCTAGTTTATATTCAAGATTTATTTTCCAAACGGAAATAGAAGAATCACGTGAATATGCAAAATGTATCTCTCGCATCAGAGTATAATGAGTGCAGATGAGAGTTTTCTCATCAGGATTCAAACGTAAGTGATTTTCAAGCCACATCGAGAAAAACAGGTCTTCAGCGCATCTTAAAACAGCCATTAGACCTAGTGGATTCGATTTCTAGTGGTTTTAAGCAATAGTTTGCATATAGTGTATTTGACAAAATACCTGAATCGTAAACAATGTTTTTCCTGGAGGACGATCATTCCAGAAGGGATACAAGGTGTAATATCCTCTTCATGCCAATACTTCTTGGGTTTGGGTTAGTAATCAACAATCTTCCCCTTCCATCATTAATTCGATAAAAATCACCAATTCATTAGCTCAATTCAACAGAAAATGGAAGAATTAAATGGAAGAATTAAAATCAATGATGCTCATTGACGAATGAAAATGAATGCTTTTCTTGCAGAATAATCATTTCAGGAGAGGTAATTTCGATGTGTAGATTTTTGTCATGTCAAGCCTGTTGATCATTTTATATTTGTGGCACCATGATCCGGTCTGAATATGGTAGAAGTGCATTAAGCCTGCCCAATGTTTCGAGCATTCCCTTGCCAGATCGAATCCAGCTGGTTTACGATTGAGTCAGATACGTTGGCTGAGGTGTGGGAAACCGAATAGAACAGGTTTGGTCTTAGAGGCAAGAAAAAGGGGAGACGAGGATGAGTGAGTGAGCGAGTGAGAGGAACAATTGGAAGAAAGCAATGAAGCAAAAGGATTGCGTGGAAGAAGGAGTGCAATGGTGAGAGGTAGAAGAGTAGATGTATTGCATCGTTTGACTCAGTAGAAACTTAAACTTGTACGAAAACTTCTCGTCTGTACTCGGGGCGATCTCCGGAACTTGGGAACGCCACGGTCGGCGGTGTTTGGTTTATAACAAACCGTTGCAACACGGGACCAGAACACACCGGGCGGAGAGTGTGCCGGTACGGAGAGGGCTATTGCGAATCGCTCTAGAACCCACAAAAGTCGTCGGGGTTTGTCCGTGAAATGCACGGACGGGTAGATCCACTTCGCTGATCCGTATCACCGAAACGAGGTTTGGCAACATCATTTAGCCTTACCCTCCGGCCTCGGGACGAGTATAGAAAAGAGTCTCATTAAAAGCGAGCAAAACATGAGTCTCGTGCGAAGGCTTCCAGGGGAAACGCGAGAATCCTTTGGAACGAGACGAGAGGGGAAGACGAAGCCCCCAATGATGACCAAAGAACTTGTGGTATTCGTTCAGACGTTAGACTTACTACGAAAGAGTGTACTTCATCCTTCTTTATGGCGTTGAAGAAACTTTTGAATTTATGTAACTTCCTGGCATTGTCACAAAAATTGTTTGACAAAACGATGAGAGATAAAAAGCTTCGGGGGCATGTTGCATGATGAATTCCAGTCGTTGCATTATTAAATGTAAATTGCACATTGATATTTGTACTTTAGTGTAATTTCCAACCGAGTAAGTTTAATTCTCCATTTTGAGCTTATGCTTTATACGGCCCTGTGCCTCAGCGGGACAAAACACTTGTGCAAATACGCACACTCTTGATTCTATTTATAATCAGAGGCCACGCGACGTTTAGGCATACAGTCGTAGCTAACACTATACGCTATACATTCTTCTAACAACAATTTATTCCTCACGGAAAAGTCTTCCGGGAACGATTTGGCTTGACATGCGAAGAACGAGTATTAATGAGCTCGCAGCTGGGACAAGGACATCAATGTGATCCATGTGGACATGTTCTTTTTGGAACATGGTCATAATATCAGTCGTGATGAGTCAATTTTTAACATAATTATCGATCCATACTCGTTATCATTCTCCACTGTTAACCAGGCAGGGAGTCGTTTTCCAGCGTCTTTCTTGGACGACAAGTAGAATCTTTTATACTTAATGACGTTGTAAGATCGCCATACGAACTGGACTTGTCAATCCGATGGTATGCAAAGTGTAATGGTTGATTTGTCAATCGTGTATGTTAGGTACGATTGAGTACAAGAAAGTAACCATTTGAATGTAGTAAAATAATTAGCTTGACCTGAAAGAAAAATGTTACCGATCTCACAGCAGGGTCAAGAACATCAATGTAGCCGTGTACATTTTTTTTTTTGCACACGTGGACTTTTTTTTGGCCAATTATCTTGACCCCAATTATAATGAGTTAATTATATAACTAATAACGATCGTTGACGCATACTAGTCACCATTTTCCAGTGTTAATCGGACGGGGAAACAACAGGTGAGATGTTTGATACTCGATGGCACGAGAGGTATCAACATCGCCATACGTGCTGGAATTGCCAATTCAATGGTGAACAAAACGGAACGGTTGCTTCGACGATCATGTATACAGGTATGGCCGAGTATACAATAAAGGAAGGCACCAGGTGGAATATAACAGTAGGAAGATACGGTGAAGTTATACAGTGGATTGCGTAGTACTAATAGGAAAGGAGGCTAGATTTAATACTAGAAATGCGAGGGTGCGGTGATGTTGCTTTGAGGGTTTACCTCGAGAGTTCTCGAGTAAGGGTTTTGTGCAGCTAGGGGTGGAAAACCGTTATGTTCTCACACCCTCTATTCCATAGTCTCGACTACTTGTTTCTTCCCTCGAAGGTGCAGTCCACCTTACCTAACAGTTTCACCATCGTACTGTATTCAATATGTTACTACTGCTGGCTTCCTCTCGATATGTTGCAGCAAGAAACACACTCGAGGCTTTTGCTCACGCAAAGCTACCTCTGGAAACTCTCCGTTTCGTGTGCATCGGGGTGTGTTGCATGCGTACAATCAATGCCATCCATTAAATGCAATAAACACGGAATCTTGCAATTCAGCGCGCTTGACTGTACGAAGTGGTCTTATGTTATACAACTCAGGTGGGTATTTGAAGGCGCGGTTACGACCCAGAGGCAATTATTTCTACGTGATCCGATCGACATTAGACCTTCCATGAGCAATGCTCATCGACTCATGGACTCTTTAATCTGCTAACCTTCCAATGCACGAATTTTACAAATTAAGTTAACACCTCAAGTTCGAACTGACGTTTTAAATGGTCGTAAGATTTAATCAACTTTAGATCGAACTTACGTTCTAAAATTTGAGCCTGAGGTCCGAATAAGAAGGCTTTAAGTTGAATCTTTAGTTTGGATTTCAGGCTTATCATTAGGCTCGCGTTAGAGTTAACCCAAATTCAATTGATTTTTACATTAATCAGTCTTAAATCGATGAGTCTATAGCATACATTTTTTTTCGTCGTTCTTATTATTAGTCAAAGGATATTAAAAAAAATGGGAAAACGTAGATAAATCGACATCGCTTTGTTCAACATTTCATACAAGTTATCAGCTTCCATATTTTAATACGAGTTCAAATAGCTCGGATATCCACAACTACAAGAGTTCCCTCTCATCGCAAGCACATGAGCTTGCACGCATAACGTTTACACGCGTTAAGCGTTTGTGATCCCATGTATAGGTACGTTTGAACGTTTGTACCGAGTTGGGTTTAGTAATATAAACACAGCGGTGTACAATACTGTAAAGCTGGTGCTATGCCGTGGCACAGTTGCCTCGCTTGCGACTGCAATGTCTATCGTTAGTATTTAGTGTTTAGTTAACATCGCGAATGGAGAAGCCACCAGTGTTTGTAATTGGCGCGGGTTTAGGAGCGACGAAAGCGCTTGTGTACCTCACAGATTTTACTCTGTTTCCCCGTGCCAGCGTGTGTTCTACGTGTATTTTGCTTTCTCTCTCTCTCTCTCTCTCTCTCTCGTCCCCTCCACCAACGTCTCTCTCGCGTTTTCCTGTATGACTTTCCGCGCTTTCCCCATTTTGATAGCCGACAAAGTTTTGTCCGTTCGTTCCAGTTAAATTGTCTCGAGCCCCGAAACACTCTCAACCCTGGTATACTCGACCGAGTCAAGGACAGGGGGATGGTAGAACGAAGAGCCAGATGGCGAGGATACATATCGCGGTCGCTACTACAATTAGACATTCGCCTCAGTCTGATCTCTAAATAATAACAAAGCATTTTAAGCTATTACGCAGCATCCTCAAAAATTTCAAAAATTCTTCCATCGACTTTCGTCCCTTTGTAAGATTTTTTGGCACGGAAAAAAAAATGTCCCATGTAAAAAGGGACAATACTTGATTTAAATAGCAAGGTCAATGAACATTAATTCAATCCAAATGATAATTTAATAAATTTTTTGTCAGAGTGCAAATTAAATATGCGAGACATGAGGTAAGGAGTAAAAAATTGATAAGATCGAATGAGAGTATTTAAAATTTTTGGCTCTCTCTTCGTACTCGGAAAAAGCATCGAGGACGCTTTTGAAGAAAGTATCTCGATGTCCTTCAAGGCTTCTCTTGCGATCTCACGATTTCGTATTCCGAAGAGCGTGGCCTCACTTATTTGGAGATCAGAGAAGAGGCACACAGTTAGGCACGTTCTCTATGCCATCCACCAGCCCTCCTTATATCGTCTCTTTCTCTCTCTCGTTCTCTTAGTTGCTTTCTCTTTTCTCATGCGCACCTTTCACACACATATATATATATACTACTTTAACCTCGGGATACCCAAGACAGCGATGTTATATTTCATTTTTAAACAACAAAAAAATGCTAATTCAACAGCCGACGCCCGCACGTTATCGACGCAGAGAAAAACCTCTGTATGAAAATAATAAATAATCGCGTTAAGCTGGCTGCTGAGAAAACGGCTCTCTCTCTCTCTTTCTCCTTCTCCTTCAGTTTAACTTTGCGTCCTCTACGTTGTCGTCGTACAACCAATTTTTCACTGCCTTAAATTTCACAGCAGTACCCACCAGCATCGCTCAGACTTGGAAAGTTTATCATAGCTTCGGTGTGTATCTAAAGATTTATTTAAAGTGTCGAATAATCGTTGAAAAAAAAAAATATCATTTGAAAAATATTTAAAAAAAAAACCATTTGTTGGATTACGTTTTTTTTTTACTTATTATATTAATACCATTTCATTTTGCATGAAAACATGGTCCATTGAAGTTAGTCTGAAAAAAATGAGCCTACTTCGAGCTTAAGGGGTGCAAAAAAAATGCCAGAAAAATCAGGAATATTTGAAGAGGCCCGAGAAGATGACCTTCGAAATATTACTCGTGCGAAAAAAAGGTCGTGGGAGCAGCAAGTCCACCCGTGATTTTGGCCCTCTGTCGAATCAGGTGTCAATCAGTGGAAAAAGTGCGAGAGCCATCCTGCCATGCAAAAAAGGAAAGGCGAGAAAAAAAAAGTCTTTACGAGAGACTTTTTTGCACCTAAGCCACGATAAAGCCGGGCATCTCTAAATTCAATTGAAGACTTTCGAATTTCCAAGGAATACCAATCGTGTGGCTCATCCTCTTCTCCAGTCTTATGCCATGGATCACCCAATAGAGCCCACCATCCCTTCACCCTTTTCACTCCAATCGCTGTGTATTTTTATTTATCCTTCCATCTTTACTTTCATATTTTTATTTTATTTCATTTTATTTTTCATCTTCAGGACTAAGGAGTATGAAAAAAAAGAGGTGGATGCGTGTGATGTCGTGGGAAAAATGAAAATAGTAGGGGTTGCCCGAACTTTTTCACAATGTTTTTTTTTTTTTCTCAGCGGATACGAAGAAGTTGACGGTCGAAAGTCGAGGGTTGGGCGGATGGGGCTCGCTTTCTTGGTCGCGACACTCTTTGGTGAAGCTCGAAGGGTCCTCGTGTAGTCGAGGGGGTAAGTTTTGAGGCACGGGGTGGTCGGTATGGCTTGCGAAAACGTTACCCGAATAAAAATGGGGTGTTTATAAGCGAGTATCCAATGTATCACGCTATATTTACATACAGCCCGCGCCCGTTTACTGTATATTTTATATATATATATATATATATATATATATGTAGTATGGTATAGAGTAAATATACAGTGTAGGACATGGCCACCCTCCTCGATCTCTTGCCCAAGAGGATGCCAGAGTTTTGGTGCCCGCAACAACGAGAGACGAAGTCTCCTCGGCGGGAAAGACGGCGATGCATACAATGGCTGATATAATAAAAATTAAATATGATACTTCAACCCCTCTCAGCTTACCTTTTTTTTTCGTCGTGGAGAGTCGTGGAAAAGAGGGAGGGAAAAAGAGTCAGTTCCGCGTGCCACCCGCATAAATAACAAGTTTTCTTTTTAAGTTGAGTGGAGCAACCCTCGACCGTCCTTTATATAGGGTATTCCATATAAAATGGACGGTTTTTTGGCTGATAGAATTTTTGGGAACGGCTTTGATAGGCTTCCAAGAGCGGGACAATTTTAGGAAAAAGAATTCGTAAAGTTCTTTTTTAACCCCTGACTAAAAACGAGGAGTGTCATGGCGTTTGACTTTTATGTGAAATTAGCAGTTTGGTGTTTACACCCTCGTAGCATTTGAGCTGTACAAAGATTTTTTTTTTTACGTATCCTACATTAAAATATACAGAATTTTTCGCTAAGTAACATAATCATATCATCGTTCGATATTTTATCTAAATTTTGATCAATAGATTCTTGTTTATTTTCGCTCAGCTACCAAAAGTTAATAATACAATCATATGGTAATGAAAATAAACTTTTGTCCCTTTTGTATATAAATTAAATATAAAATAAATATTGAAGTACAATCGCTGTACAACCCAGAAGAAAATTCTACATGAATACGTTGGGACGTCAGTTCAATGTCACCTAAAAAAACATAAAATTGAAAAAGAAAACATTTTGTAATTCCCAACTCAAAACATTAAAAACATTATAAATTCACCCAAAAATCTCCAATATGGTCAGTCTGATGGGCTTTAGAATGCAAACCGGAGATTGGCATAAATTTGAATTTTTTGCATTTCAGCCTGAATCCAAGATTTCTGATTAATTTTATTATTTTCTTTTTTTTTAATTCATCATATTTTTAATATTTTTTTTTTTTGGCAAAAAGGGCGCTACCTGAATGAAGAACTATTCATATACAATATGAATATGTGATTCTCTATACAATGCTATAATGTGATTCTCTATACAATTATAAATAAATATATACTCAATTATTTTCTCATTAAATAGCCCTGATTGAAAAAGAGTAACATTAAACTCGGTAAAAAAAAAAGCCAAAATTTTTTAACAAAAATCCAAAAAGCCTAAAAGCAAAACAAGGGTCTCTCGTATCCTTTACGATTTTGACTACAATTTAATCAACGTGAACTAGAGCTCCATTCATTCCAGAGAAACAGGAGTGGGAGGGGGTGGGTTTGTAGAACGACGAGAAGTAGACGTAGAACGATTTAACGCCATTTTAGGGACGCTTAAGCGCTTGTCAAGGATTAAATCAAGATTAACGGTAAGATTGTTCTCATCTCCCTTGCTTCTATGCGTTTATATGCGTGGTGATATGTGTGTACGTGTGAGGGAGTGTTTGGCTCTTGGTTCACCCTTCGGGCAGCTCAAGTTGGGAATACTCGACATCGGTGTGAGAGAAGAGAAACGAACGAGCTATAGAAACGCCGAATGACTTTCCCTGTTGCTGATCTCGCTCTTAAGTAAATTAGAGCGATCTTGTACGTAGGGCGAGACGAGGATGACAAAATGGCGAGGGTGACGAGAACTAAACACTCTTTCGCCTCTCTTAAAATTCTGACTCCTCTCGTAACCCGTGTCTCTTCGCCTAGACAATTTCAGACTTAATTAGCGTACTATACAAACTGGAAAAAAAAAAAAAAAAAAAAATTCCGTCAGCAATTTTGCCCATTTTTCCACGTACTGACACATCGAAATAGGAGAAAATTCGATTCGTCACCGATCAAACATGCGTAGATTGATATGTATTTGAACACGTGTCACCTTATCATAAAAGTATTGCCAATCATTTTAATAGAAGTAACACATTTGCCCAAGAGAGAATTAAAAAATTAGATTCTTTTATCAGTGGCAGTTGATCGATGATTCTTATCTCAAATCTTTTTTCCTTATTCTTTGCAAGGAACATTGATATTTATGAGTATTTTTAATGAGAATTTTTCAATCATTGGCAGAGAATACGTTTTTTTTTTAATCATTTTAAACTCCAAGTATTGTAAAAATGAGATCGAGATTATTTCATCGACTGATTTTTTTTTTTTTTTTACGAGCCAATTCGCAGTTAAAATTCAGAATGGTAAATTAGGTAAAATATGGTTTTGTATCGTAGATCAGAGTTTCGAAAAATGAAAACCAGTTTCTCTTGTTTCGTTGTTTTTTTTTTTCCCCCTTACAAAGACTGTAGTTCAGCTGAAAGACGTGTCCCGAGGCTAGAATAAAGGTGGAGAAAAGAGTGCAGCGAACGAGATGCATTCACAATGTGAGAAAAACGACTTATTCACGCGTGTATTCGTTCTCTCTGTCACGTCTCATCGCTGTCTCTCAGTCACTTTTCTCGCCCGTGTGCCCGGCAAAACCAAACAAAACAATTTGTTCCAAAGCAAACATCGCGCATCCGGCTTGATTGTGAATAAACAACACATTTATTTTTGGAGGGCCAACGTGCGAAGAAACGACTATATGTATAAATACATATATTTGGGTTTCGTCGCAGCTCGTTCCCCTTCTATTTTTTTTTATTGTTTTTTTCTTTTTTCTTTTTTTTTTTCTGTTCCCCTCTCTTTTTCGAGTCATTTGCTCGAGATCATTTGGCCAAGCGTGTGTGCAAGATCTTAATAGCGAAGCTCAAGCAGAGTTTGAAATAAAGAGGAGAGAAAAAAGCTTACTCGGAGACAGACCTGAGGCAGGAAGGAAAATATATATATTAAAATTAGAACGAAAAAGTTATGAAATTAAAAAAAAAAAATCGTGACAAATCTTGAAAAATGATTTCAAGTGGGCTCTATCGATGAGTCATACAATCCATGAGGCCCAACCGAGTATGATTACTTTTTCCATTGAGTGAAATTTGGATTTTTATGAACTTGTCGAAATTTCATCATTCGTCAATTTAAATTTTTAAAAAATAATAAATTTCTTCCCAAATTAATAATTATTATAATTAAACATAAAAAATCATTGTTGAATAAATGTTTCACTCAAATTTATTTTCATCAATATATTTTTGTCATATACGACCTGACACGATTTTTCGCAATTATGTTCTATTTCCACATATCTCGCTTCAATGGATAATAAAAAATGAGGTCGTGGTCTGGTCAGCTTATTTTCATTCGTTATCAGTTAACACCTTGGAACACATGGAGATGCCAGGGGGCAGATTAAACATACGGGACGTCTCGTTTCTTTATTGCGCCGGAATACAAAATAAGTTTTTGTTTATTTATGTTTTTTTGTTTGTTTTTATTATTTTTTTTAAATATTATACACAGCGACGAACGAGAGTTGAGATAACACGTGAGGTGATGGGCGCATATGTGTATGCTCCGAGGAAGGATGAAGAGAAAAACAGAAAGGAGAAGAAAAAAAATGAGTAAACATTATAAGCATAGGCGAGCTATATTCTCGTGTGTATGATACAAGCAACAAATAACACATGGAAAACGTCATTTGTTAGTGTCAGATTGTTCAACGTAAATGTTACATTTCGCTGCATATCGATTTGCAAAACAACGAGAGTGCATAATCAACGATTACTCCTCCTTCATTCTCTCCAATCGATTATAATGGATTTTATGATTATTAGTATTGAACTCGATATGGCGGGGTAGCTTGAATGCTTCGTCCTTTCGTATCGCATGTCACCTCAAAGATATACTCGATATTCTACAGGATCCATAAATAACTGAGTGTCTGCATTTATAAATGTGTATCCTGCGTTTTGTGAGTGCCTGTGAGTGTTGGTGCAAGTGTGTAATGCCCATCTGGGGGCCTGCGCACTTTATTATTATTATTATTATTATTATTATTATTATTATTGTAGCTATAATAATAATATCGATCGTTTAATGCTACAAGGCCTGGAAAGCTGCATATAATATAAACCATATAGTTGCATATAAGCAAACGACGCCCTTCTGGGTTCGTACCGGTAATATTATTGATGGCAATATGCGAGAACAAGTGGACGACAAATAATTAATTTCCATTGCTAATCGATACGGATTCACCTATCTCTATCTCTCTCTTGCTATTTTCGCAATCTATTTTTGCAGTTAAAAGACAATGGAAAGACCAGGGATACATCGGGAACATTTGTATACGTCTGTATAAGGGAAAAAAACATATGCATAAATGAGAAGCAATTATTGTCTCGTGTGTGCGTATGGTAGATATTAGTCCATTGCGGTGAAACTGTATCCGATGCAACAAAAGAAAATAATGATTCACGTCCCTGACGTCACAGAGGACTCGTCGAGGGAAAACGGAGAGTGTTTGTGCTCATCGTTTGGAGCAGAGGGAGGTTGTGATTATTCTACCCACCACTTCCGGTTCTCATGTGTATGTCATTCTCCCTCAAGAGTCTCTTTTTTATCGGCTATTTTACGGTCGTTTTATAGACTCGTCAAATTCATACAGAAAAAATCAATAAGGTAAAAACCAATAAGGTAATAAGGTAAGTCAACGTGTAATGACAAGAGACGTCAGATTCGAATTGTATGTTCTCTTACCAATACCATATATATATATATATATATATATATATATATCGATCAGGTTATTAATGGAAGACTACAGTGACGTTTGAACTTTGTACCTACATATGTTAACATCGTTACGAATTTATCGTAAAAGACTTGATCGTTTTTTACCCAATTCCCATATATTGTTCAATAAGCAATTTGCACACGAAATTTTTCATATTTTCAAAACTTTTTTATTGATCATTCACTGAGATATATGGATACGAAGCAAAAATTGCATAAAATGAAAAAAAAAACCTTGCGAACTGTTTTCAACGAATTGAGCTGAAATTTGATAAGGTAAATGTGCCAATATAGTCGAATACGAATTAGTAGCCGAACGCCCTTTATGCTCAAGAATTAGTGAAAAGTATATATATAGGTATAGATTAACACACGACGTGTTTGGATGTTGGTTCCTATCTGGCTACTGGACCATTTACCTTACATATCTTTACAATCCAAACAATTATCGTTCAAATTCATACAGAAAAAACCAATAAGGAGTCAACGTGTAATGACAAGAGCCGTCAGATTCGAATTGTATGTATATCGATCAGGTTATTAATGGGAGACTACAGTGACGTTTGAACTTTGTATATCTACATATGTTAACATCGTTACGAATTTATCGCTAAAGACTTGATCGTTTTTTACCCAATTCCCATATATTGTTCAATAAGCAATTTGCACACGAAATTTTTCATATTTTTAAAACTTTTTTATTCATCATTCACTGAGATATATGGATACGAAGCAAAAATTGCATAAAATGAAAAAAAAAAACCTTGCGAACCGTTTTCAACCAATTGAGCTGAAATTTGATAAGGTAAATGTGCCAATATAGCCGAATACGAACTGGTAGCCGAACGCCCTTTATACTCAAGAATTAGTGAAAAGTATATATATATAGGTATAGATTAACACACGGTGTGTTCGGATGTTGGTTCCTATCTGGCTACTGGACCATTTACCTTACATATCTTTACAATCCAAACAATTATCGTTCAAATTCATACAGAAAAAACCAATAAGGAGTCAACGTGTAATGACAAGAGACGTCAGATTCGAATTGTATGTATATCGATCAGGTTATTAATGGGAGACTACAGTGACGTTTGAACTTTGTATATCTACATATGTTAACATCGTTACGAATTTATCGCTAAAGACTTGATCGTTTTTTACCCAATTCCCATATATTGTTCAATAAGCAATTTGCACACGAAATTTTTCATATTTTTAAAACTTTTTTATTCATCATTCACTGAGATATATGGATACGAAGCAAAAATTGCATAAAATGAAAAAAAAAAAACCTTGCGAACCGTTTTCAACGAATTGAGCTGAAATTTGATAAGGTAAATGTGCCAATATAGCCGAATACGAACTGGTAGCCGAACGCCCTTTATACTCAAGAATTAGTGAAAAGTATATATATAGGTATAGATTAACACACGACGTGTTTGGATGTTGGTTCCTATCTGGCTACTGGACCATTTACCTTACATATCTTTACAATCCCAACAACTATCATTCTAAATATTTATTGAATATCTGATATTCAGAAAAGAAGGAAAATAGTTCGCGGTTGAAGTTGACGAACCGAAAAACAAAAAAAAAATCATTAAAATTTGTATATAAAAATATATTTCTAGATGATGTATAGGAAATTTGGTAAGATAAATTGTAGATAAAGGCTCAAACTTTATTTTGGCAATTTTTTTATATAGTATCATAGCACGCAAATTCGATGCCAAAAATCTCCAATCAACACATATAAATAATGTGAAAATTATTTTTTTGCATAAAGTCTTGATGATGCAAAAGCTACAATTACCATGAGACACGCGGAATTGCTAAATATCCTTTAACCCGATTCGCCGTTGGGTTCTTAACTCGGTGAGAGTCTCAAGGGGGATGATGCGGGGTTTATGTATGTGTGTGTACATTTATTTATATACGCATATATAGATATATAGTTGGGAAAAGCTAGCTTCGTCACAAATTTCACCGACGTCCTTTTGCATTATCGCGACGAGGGAAAGAGAGAGAGAAAGAGAGAGAGAAAGAGAGAGAGAGAGAGAGAGAGAGAGAGAGAGAGAGAGAGAGAGAGAGAGAGAGAGAGAGAGAGAGAGAGAGAGAGAGAGAGAGAGAGAGAGAGAGAGAGAGAGAGACGTACGAAGTGTAAGTGGGTATAACCTTCGTACGTCGTACGGTATCTCGGGGGTGTGCCTGCACGACAAGCGTTACGCACACATACACATATTGGGGTTGCATACCCTTATGTGCTCTCGCATGTGTATAAACGTTTATAAAAGTATGGCTCTAACCGCGACCTAATTCGACGATAAGATAACGCGTTTAAGTGCACGATGCGTCTCGACCGCCCCCTCTTGGGGAGGCGCGATACTACCCCATGTTTTATTGCCCCGTGTACGCCAAGCACAAAAACCACCCCCTACGACTCGCCCTCATTCCCCTTTGGCTCTTCCGCTCTTTCTCATCGAATAACCGCAAACTCTCACCTCTCTCGTCTTCTGGCTGCCTCCTCGTCTTCGTCCCTCGGGGGTTCAGTGAGATTTATTGTAAAATTCGATAGATATTGCCAATTACAACCCCACGCTGGTGTGGCTGCTAACACAGCGGGGTTGGTCTGTGAATTCGCTAAGAATTCCACCAAGAGGGCCAGGGAGAGGTAGGGGTAGACGAGGGAGGGGGTTGAAAATTTCTCGCTTGAGGCACTCGCACGTGCAGCTTCCGACGCAACATCTCTCTCGTTCGTCTTGAGAATTTTAAGAGCAGCCCCTCCATTCGCAATCCCTCCCCTCTCCATGCCACGACCCTTCATTATGTATACACAAACGACGTGACACGTTGCATAAATCCACGAGCCCCTGAAAATATGATTACAATCACCGGTGGGTAAAAAAGAAACAGCAAGGGAAAAAAAAATACCATAAAAACGTTTTGCTCCCTTAGTGTATGAGGATGTTCGTCTCACTTGGACAAACCCATTGGTCTTGCCATATATTCAATTTGACTGGAACTGTTCTGATACGTTTGTATGAACTTGCAATTAAATCTTAATATTTTTCATTAACTTCGACCACTCGCTCGAATGATTTCATTTATTGTATTTACTGCAACCCTCAGGATAGCCAAATATTTTTTGGGTTTTTTTTTTATTGCTATTTTGTCGAAATACAACAAATTATAAGCCACTAGCTATTAGTCGGATTTCTTACAGCTCGAGTAATATGAATTTTTGAAACGTATTTTAAATTTTTTGTTTTATGAAAAATTTGATGACCTTGTTCTATGAAATTTATTATTAATTTAAATTATTTCATGGATATACCAAATATATCAAGACAAATATTTCGATTTTTTTATTTTGTTCCATGGAGCGTTTATATGGAAATTCCAAGCGTCTCGTTTACTCGCTTTAACGTAATATAAAAATCACACGACGACGTTTTCATTGCACTTCTCTCCCTCTGCTATGATGGCCTATCTCTCTCGCTATATATATATATATATATATCTATATGTAAAATAGCCGATATATATATATATATATATATATATATATATATATATATAATGACATTGCATTAGGTAACTGCATTGGGTCCCTCCATATACACGGTCTGTTCTATTTTTATTATTTTTCCAGCCAAGATTGTTGGCCAAGTTACAGAAAAACGTTGAAGGGTTCAGGGCTGGGCAGCAGTCAGAAGGGCAATGTGTCATTTCCGTAAGATGAAAACGCTTGATTAAATTTCAAGGCTAATCGAAGTTTGTTATTATTATTTTTTAAATTTAATTCCACTCTTCACAGACCAGCCTTAACTGTTTTATCAGTTATCAAAAACCGCGAAAAAAGTATATAATTCAATTTTTGTTTAAACAAGTTTTTCAATTCAATTCCCGCCCTAGAACATGCTGTTTTTTTACTGTAGATAATTTGAGAATTAATCGCGCGGAAATAGAAGAATCAGAAATTTCGCGTGTGATTGGCGCGTGTGCCATATCGAACAATTGTATCGTCGCGAGATAACAAAAAAAAACCTGATAACCAGGTCGACTTTATTTATTCAGGCCATATATTCAGGCCATTCCGCATATAGGCCATTCGTAAAAAAAAAAAATCGTCGATTTCCGAGGCCCAACAATGGTGTTAATATATATCGCAAATGTTTAAAAAAAAAAAAAAAAAAAAATGAGAATATGATAATCCGCGAATATACCATTAATAATCTCGTAATCTTCCGATATCTTGATGACCTCATTACTCACATCGTATATATATATATCAACTAAATTCAATTGTATTTGTCGACGCATAAATTTATTAGATTTGTAAAATATTCTCGTATTTGAAGATATTTATCTAGCTGTATAATCCGGAGTTACGTGCGAGTTTTTTTCGTATTAAATTTTCTCATAGACAGCGGGAAACTTTTTCAAAGATTATTTCATGAATTTATCATCCAAGCTGCACAAAAGTTGGACTTTCCTTTCTGATGGACATCATCATACGAGAACTCGGTTAGAATGTTTGCAGCCGAAGTGGATACGTTTGTTTATTCCTCGGTCAGTCCCGCAGACACAATAAGTTGCCTGCGTGTATTGCATTGCAATGATCTAGCTTACGTTTAAGTGCGTTCGTGTGTGAGATGGAAATACTGACGAACGAGCGCCTTGCGCAGTGAAACGAGAAGGATGTCGATTACGATGAGACCGCGAGACTGCTCCCATATATGTATATATATATACTATACATGAAGGTATACTTGTGTATACGGGACCTTTCATGCCAAATTGACTCACATGTCAACCATACCTTGTATTAAATTTTATTTGCCATTTAAATCGTATGTCAAATAAATAATATTCAATAAAAAATTTTAAACAAACTATATCGATCGTTAAAAAAAAATACTCTGATTTCGTTCAAGCGACCAAATTGAGAAATACTAAATTGAGAAGTATTAAATTTTATTTGCCATCTAAATTGTATGTCAAACAAATAATATTCAATGAAATTTTTTAAACAAACTATATGGATCGTTAAAAAAAATTACTCTGATTTCGTTGAAGCGACCAAATTGAGAAATACTAAATTGAGAAGTATTAAATTTTATTTGCCATCTAAATTGTATGTCAAACAAATAATATTCAATGAAATTTTTTAAACAAACTATATGGATCGTTAAAAAAAAATTACTCTGATTTCGTTGAAGCGACCAAATTGAGAAATACTAAATTGAGAAGTATTAAATTTTATTTGCCATCTAAATTGTATGTCAAACAAATAATATTCAATGAAATTTTTTAAACAAACTATATGGATCGTTAAAAAAAATTACTCTGATTTCGTTGAAGCGACCAAATTGAGAAATACTAAATTGAGAAGTATTAAATTTTATTTGCCATCTAAATTGTATGTCAAACAAATAATATTCAATGAAATTTTTTAAACAAACTATATGGATCGTTAAAAAAAATTACTCTGATTTCGTTGAAGCGACCAAATTGAGAAATACTAAATTGAGAAGTATTAAATTTTATTTGCCATTTAAATTGTATGTCAAACAAATAATATTCAATGAAATTTTTTGAACAAACTATATGGATCGTTAAAAAAAATTACTCTGATTTCGTTGAAGCGACCAAATTGAGAAATACTAAATTGAGAAGTATTAAATTTTATTTGCCATCTAAATTGTATGTCAAACAAATAATATTCAATGAAATTTTTTAAACAAACTATATGGATCGTTAAAAAAAAATTACTCTGATTTCGTTGAAGCGACCAAATTGAGAAATACTAAATTGAGAAGTATTAAATTTTATTTGCCATCTAAATTGTATGTCAAACAAATAATATTCAATGAAATTTTTTAAACAAACTATATGGATCGTTAAAAAAAA
Source organism: Dyspetes luteomarginatus (assembly GCA_963669185.1). NCBI lineage: Eukaryota > Metazoa > Arthropoda > Insecta > Hymenoptera > Ichneumonidae > Dyspetes > Dyspetes luteomarginatus. The sequence goes on along the minus strand of OY769910.1, from coordinate 4,195,206 downwards.
TTACTCTGATTTCGTTGAAGCGACCAAATTGAGAAATACTAAATTGAGAAGTATTAAATTTTATTTGCCATCTAAATTGTATGTCAAACAAATAATATTCAATGAAATTTTTTAAACAAACTATATGGATCGTTAAAAAAAATTACTCTGATTTCGTTGAAGCGACCAAATTGAGAAATACTAAATTGAGAAGTATTAAATTTTATTTGCCATTTAAATTGTATGTCAAACAAATAATATTCAATGAAATTTTTTGAACAAACTATATGGATCGTTAAAAAAAATTACTCTGATTTCGTTGAAGCGACCAAATTGAGAAATACTAAATTGAGAAGTATTAAATTTTATTTGCCATTTAAATCGTATGTCAAACAAATAATATTCAATAAAAAATTTTAAACGAACTATATCGATCGTTAAAAAAAATACTCTGATTTCGTTCAAGCGACCAAATTGAGAAATACAATTTTAAATGTATAGCCCAAAGTTGTATTACAAAATAAATAAATAAAATTGCATCAACTAGAAACATTGATAAAAATATTGCGTTAATTCAACACTTTTGATGATCTAATGACCAAGTGCATTTTTTTTTATTTAGAACATTTTTGGATCGTTCTTTCGCGGCATCATTTGACTTGCAAATTGGTCCAAAAGATAATTAAAAATCGTGCGGGCGACAGAGAGATCGATTTAGGGTCGAAGGGCCCATATATTTTTAGATTATTACTACCACTGTTGCTTGTTTGCTTATATTGTTTACCTCTCTGGGCTCTCTCTTCTTTTTTGCCTCTCGTTCTCGCGAGAACAACACAAATATATCATATAAACGGTGTAACTATATATATAATTTCTCTACCTCTTCGTTTAACGTATATAATATATATAACGTGTATTATAGACGCATGTGCCCAGCTGTTGATTGTCGGATTTCTCAACATGGGTGGACTGTGACACATGCAAATGAGAAAGCACAATGCACGTTTCGTTAAACGTTATGTATATATATATATATATATATATATGTATTTATTTATATATATATATATGTATGTATGTATATATATATATATACATGTATGTATACATACATATATATATGTGCACAATGTATGCATGTATAGTGTACAATGACACCTAGTGCAGTAACTTTGCTGTACTTTTCTATTTGCTTGCGAGCTCGCTCGTTCTCGTATCTCTCGTTCTCTCATCATCGTTGTACGATTACTATCTCGTGTTATTTATCTCGTCGGCTGTTTATTTCTGCTCCAACGCTCGACTTGAAATGTATAATGCATCTGATAGGCAAATAAGAGAGAGAGAGAGAGACAGGAGAGACAGGGTGTAATTCCCAAGTGAAATTTTTCTTCTCGGTACCGAGGCAAACAATCCCTTAAAAAATCTCACAAGATGAAGAATGAATATCGATCTAGATAATTTCAAAAGTGACTTATCAGCACCCAAATAAAAATTCAATCAATTCAAGTAAATTTGGTTTGGTTGTAAAAAAAAAACTAATTTTATTTTCGAATCATTGCAATAATACTTTAATTATATTTTGAACTTAATTTTTACAAATTGTCGCCAACGATGTTTGTAATAAAAAATCTATTTAGGTTCAATCATCTCGGAAATAAATATTAAAAATTGTCGGGATCGTGAGAGAAAAAAAACAACGCGGTTTGCATTATCCATCGCGAGTTAACGATTTTTATAAATTCATCGTGTATACGTGCACAAAAGCTCTCGTCAACATGAATGAATGAATAATAAAACCATTTAAACCGTTCCATTTGCAAAATTATTGTTAATAAGCAGACAACACGTGTATATTAACGGAATGATCCGTCGTATTTCCAAGCATCGCATTTATACAATTGTACGAAATTAGAAACTGTCCTCGAGAGATAATCTCTCGTCACTCTCGCGTATATAAACTCGGTAATTCGCTGAAATTTTATTCGATTCCTCTGTGCTGTCGGTACACCAATGAGATTAAGTTCTCGAGCGAGAACCGCGTCAGTGGAGAAAGAGCGAAAGAGAGTGATTAGTGTGAGAGTTTACTGTTGGGACAAGATATACATATATATATAACGTTGAGAATACATAGAACGTGATCTCTTTGACGACGTGAGAGTAACACGATGTGACTCCTTCGACGTTCATGCCTTTATATCGCCATCATCATCGGTGTTTAATTTTAGCTAAAATTTCACGTACGATGGGATAACTTAACGACATTTCCATCGCAAATATCGTTCTCTTCGAATATGTCAGAATACGAGTTTAGAATCGACAGTGTATTTGAAGTCGTATATATTTATGGATATTCCGTATATCGCGTTACGAGAAATTTCGAGTGTCGACAGCTAACCCTCCACCACCCTCATCCAATCCTCTTCGGCCACCTTTCGTTTACACCACGAAAATCCCAAGCGAGAATCTTAATTCTCATCGCCTCACTCAAATTGGCGAATAATCACTGATTTACCAAATTATTTCATTTTCGAAAATTTCACATCTACGAATGTCCACGATTTTTTCAGGATATTATTGTCATTCTTTCGTATATAGAAACCTTTTTTTTTTTTGCTTGTATTAGTCGTTGATTAATTTTTATATAGATGCATTTTTTTGCGACAAGAGGCTACCGTACTTTTGATTGAAAAGTAAATTGAGCAGATGGTGAATAATTCATTTTTATTAACTCACACTTATGGAGTTTTCATTTTGTGAACTCTTCGATTTTTTTTAATGATACATTTTTATTCGATTATAAAGTAAATCCAGACTTCTATCTTCATGAAGATATAGCCCGCTGGAGTTCTGAAGCATTTGCCCGCTGGAGTTCTGTGTAAATTAACGTACGAAAATGTATTTTGCCAGAAGTTCGACAATATCAAATTCGTTAATTTTATAGACAGTGGAGAAAATATTATAAAATATTATAATCTACGTGTCACAAAATTTTTAAAAATGAATTTGATTAATTTACTACAGTGTAAAATTAATTTGGTAATTGCTCAGATTCCTCAATTTTCCGAAATTATTTTACTTTGCGATGATATATACGATTTTTTGTCACCTATAAATATCGAAGTTTTCTCTCATCCTATACCAATAAAATTGAACTTAATTATCAAAAACCGAATTTTTCTAATGAAGTTTTCGATAATATTATCTAATTAAAGGATAAATTCGAAGCTGACCAATTGGAAAAATCCGCAGGCATGTTGACTCGTCTCTGGAGGGTTAAAAGCCCCGACTTCAACGCTTCGAGAATGAAAGCCAAAACGCTCTTCCCCTTTTGCGTCAAATTTACTAATAATTGTTATTTCTCGCCCAATTATCGTTCGCATAATCATCAATAAGCTTACCAATCAGATTTAATCGTGGCAGCTGTCAGTCCTCAATTTTGCAAGTTCTCTTTTTAACATCGACGCTAAAAGTACGCAATTATTCGGCCGACTTTTTTTTCGTCGCGATCTCGATGATGTATAAATAAAATTTTCATCCAGTTCGTACTTAATACTCAACTATATAAATATTGTGGGCTGGCAGGAATAATATTTAAGAGAGAATCCAAGAAACTCGAAATGAACGCGAGTCTACGAGTGAGAGGGTGCTGCTGGTGGTCCGACCCGCGAAGACGAAGCGTTCTCATTATACCGCATGATTTACGTTCACTCTGCTCTCATACACGTCGTAGCTCACACGAAGAGAGCTTTTCTCTTGCCGAGTCGAAAGATCTCTCTAGGTTAGAAGTAAAGTTAAAAGAAAAATAAGGCTTATGGGGTGTAAAGTCGGCCGTAAGGGTGGTTCATTTTTCGAGCTATATATGCCCCTCACGAAAGGCTGTAAGAAAAGTCACAGCGACGATGTTTCCCCGAAGAGTCACGTGAATATATTATATTTTTAAAAAATCACCTCCCGAAGATAAACTCGACAATTTATGACAGCGTCGCATTTTTTATTTTCCTAGATGGACAACTATTTGATTTTGCAACAATTAAAAATTACCTCTTCACAATAGTTCTTCATATCCTTATTATTTTATAATTGAAGAATTTTAACTGTCATGTGAAAAAAATATATATATATATATATTTGTAACGATTTTAGGCCTTAATAATTGAGAGTGAACGTAAGTTCAAAATTGAACTCAAGCCAGCTTATAATTTTATGTTTGCATTAAGGAGAGGTTAAATTAATAATTTGGGCACTAAATGAACAAACAAGATGATTTATTTACTTGAGAATGAAATTACTGTGTCAATTTAGGGTGTCAATTGTAACAAAATAAAAATTATTTGTTACAGGGATACATCGGTGAAAGCCCATACGACAACGGATCCTGGGGAAAAGAGCACTTTCAGCCGACAACCGTTCCCTGGCGGCTGAATCCCCGCGGTCACGCTCGCCCCAGTGTGAGTACTCCAAAATACGGAATTAATTTTACTTTTTTTTTTGTTGTTTTTTCATGAAAACCTATGATGGCAATAATTATCCCCAATTCACTATCGATAATTTTATGATAACCGGCGAATAAAAATATTATAGTCAGTTGGACGTAGTAGGAATTTCTAAGAGTGTAAGAATTTCTTTCATGTTATACATAGGAAGTTTCATGTCTAGATACGAAATATAATTATAATAATTACCACGTCTTTTCGAATCTTTCAATTTATATTTCGTCAACCATTTACATTCGGCCAAATTCAATTTTGCCACCCTCGAATATGTCCACGCAATTCGACCAACGAATGTGTCCGAGTCGACAATGAGAATTCCATTGACGTATTTCGTATTTCTCGTATTCACGACTCAGTCACGACTTGGACGTGGGTAAAGGGCTACTTGCACAACTAATCGACAGAGAGAGGGAGAGTGTGTGTGTGTGTGTGTGCGTGTGCGAGAGGGAAAGAGAGAGAGAGAGAGAGAGAGAGAGAGAGAGAGAGAGAGAGAGAGAAGCTCGTATCTGTTGACCATTAAATTTCGTCGTAACGGCCCCATTCGCGGCGCGTTTACAGTCTATTAAACGACAGGTTAAACGCTCGCAAATCTCTTTGTACGTGTGCTACGTGCGTGTGCAAAGCTGCAGAGTCCATTCATGTTCCCTCGCATTCTGCTTTTCGTTACATATCCTTCACGAGAGCAACTCAATCGATGTTTTATTCCGGATTGGGTTGCATGCTAGAGCACGACTTGAATGAGCCAAGCAGTTTTTTTTTTAAGTACATCTACAAATTCCTTAAGTACCGTATTTTTTTACAATCGAATATGTCACTGCCTGCATGGAGGGTGGATGACGTGATTTGCACAGAATGACATGTGGACCAGCATATATTGATATACTGGGAGATTATCGTGGCTCGAAAGCTTTCCACCTACGAATTAGCTCAAAGAGAAATGAGTAGAAATTTTACATTTTTTTTTTTTAGCATTTCCACATTAAATATTTGATTTTTTTTTCGAAACTCGGGATGATTCAGTAATCAAAGGGGTATTTCCGATAAAATGATGTCGTAAAGGGTCCAAATAGCAAAGAAACAAAAATCGTATCTTTTCTTGTTCTTTTCGAGACTTTGAAAATGTCAAAATATCAACTGCCTTCCATTTGGCTGATATGAAACCAATAAGTTTATAAGTTATAAGTTATAAGTTATGAAGCAATAAGTTTTATGACTCAAAAGTTTTCATGAAAAACTTGTTTTTTTGCCATTAATTGACAGTTAGAGTTTTTCCCAAATTGGACTCGAGAATAGATTAGATAAGGCTAGTAAAAAAAGTGCAAAAAACCATTTGGCATGATGTAGCCCATATATAAACCCCTAAATCTCCACCCTTATATTTATACCTATACTAGCATACACATATATATTTTTACGTATACTATATAGATATGGTTGGACTGCGTGAGGAAAATTTATTTTCTTCTCGAGACTTTGAAAATGTCAAAATATCAACTGCCTTCCATTTGGCTGATATGAAACCAATAAGTTTTATGACTCAAAAGTTTTCATGAAAAACTTGTTTTTTTGCCAATAATTGACAGTTAGAGTTTTTCCCAAATTAGACTCGAAAATAGATTAGATAAGGCTAGTAAAAAAAGGGCAAAAAACCATTTGGCACGATGTAACCCATATACAAACCCCTAAATCTACACCCTTATATTTATACCTATACCAGCATACACATCTATATTTTTACATATACTACATAGATATGGTTGGACTGCGTGAGGAAAATTTCTTTTCTTCTCGAGCTTTGAAAATGTCAAAATATCAACTGCCTTCTATTTGGCTGATATGAAACCAATAAGTTTTATGACTCAAAAGTTTTCATGAAAAACTTGTTTTTTTGCCAATAATTGACAGTTAGAGTTTTTCCCAAATTAGACTCGAAGATAGATTAGATAAGGCTAGTAAAAAAAGTGCAAAAAACCATTTGGCATGAAGTAGCGCATATATAAACCCCTAAATCTACACCCTTATATTTATACCTATACTAGCATACACATATTTATTTTTACGTATACTATATAGATATGGTTGGGCTGCGTGAGGAAAATTTCTTTTCTTCTCGAGACTTTTAAAAATGTCAAAATATCAACTGCCTTCTATTTGGCTGATATGAAACCAATAAGTTTTATGACTCAAAAGTTTTCATGAAAAACTTGTTTTTTTGCCAATAATTGACAGTTAGAGTTTTTCCCAAATTGGACTCGAGAATAGATTAGATAAGGCTAGTAAAAAAAGTGCAAAAAACCATTTGGCATGATGCAGCCCATATATAAACCCCTAAATCTCCACCCTTATATTTATACCTATAGCAGCATACACATATTTATTTTTACGTATACTATATAGATATAGTTGGACTGCGTGAGGAAAATTTCTTTTCTTCCTGAGGGAAAGTCTCGGACACGACGTTCTTAATCACCCACGGCACAATAAAGTTAAGGGGGACACCACAGTGGTCTGCGGTGAAGAAAAAAAAAAAAAAAGGCGAGAGAGGGGAAGAAGGTCGCTGACGACGAAGACGACGACGACGACGACGAAAGGAGAGCCCGAAATTTGTAATTCCAACCGGTAAGAAGAACAAGAGGTTGGTCTGTAGTGAAAGAAGAAAGAGCGAGGCCTGAGAAGGAGTAAAAAGAAATCCGGTCTTCCATTGTGACCCGGGAAGCAAAAACTGCTCGCTCGACGTCGCCCTCTCTCTCTCTCTCGTTTTCTCTCTTGTTATCCAAAGACTCTAAAAGCCCAGCGTCTTCGTCCAGTTTGTTTTTTCCCCATTCTGCAAGCATCGTTTTCATCCCTTTTCTCTCTGCAACCCAAAAAGAAAAATAGCATCCCGACCCCAGAATGTACTAAAATGATACAGACCTCATAATCCGATCGGAAGTGAAATCAGATAATAAAAAAGAAGACACAATTGGCCATAAACTTAATCAAGTCTCTGACAACAAAAATTTGAGCTCGCAAAAAAATATAAACAATAAAGAATCATGAGAAAATCACCGATAAGTTTCACTATAAAAATCAGTTTTTCGAAAAAATGCTAAATTTATGCTACAAAATCCATGAATTTAAGCCCAAAGTAGATACACCGAGTGTTGATCAGACGGGAAAGAAATAACCCACCATTTTGCTACCATTTCCGGAGTTTTTAATATCCATGACACGAAACCAATTCGTAGAATCCTAAAATGTGCATCTTGCAAATTCTTCGTGTGCTCGTAAAATCGACAAAGTCACTTCTGGCGCGCATCAAAAAATTATACAAAACGCTTATCGATCACCTAGAGCGGGGAAGTAAGTTTTGCTATTGGCAAGTTTAGCGTACATGCTCGATGACTCATTCTAGCGTATTTATAAAATGAAAAAGAAAGAAAGAAAAAAAAAAAGCGACCGAGTGACGGAGCTTTTATCGCTCACACAGCCCACACACGTTTTCTCGAATACAAAACACACACGAACACACGAGCATTTGTCTATTGCTCCAACACGTTTGTTTATCGATCCCTTACGTCGCTTACGAGCTGAGTAAGTGTTCTCAAACGTGAAGAAAACTGCTCATATATTTCTATAAATATTTTACACGCTATAGGTGTGGGTAGAACTTACAATGCCTATTATAATATGCATTTCAAGTAGTAAAAGCCATATATATGTATATATATATATATATATATATATGTGGCTTTTACTACTTGAATATATATATATATATATATATATATATATATATATATATATATATATATATATATAATCGACAAATGTGTATATTGCAGCGATCGGTTTTCTCGGATGCTGACAAATGCGAACGTTATACCAACTCCCTCCTCCCCGATCTCCATTACTTTCTACATCCTGAGCTATATACGCCTATATTGCAATAATAATGTACGGTGCAAAGTTGCATTACATACGACGTTGGTCACACACGTTTACTATGTACATGATTATGGACGTGGGCACGTGACCTTATATATACATATATATATATATTTTTTTTTCCGCGAGAATGATCCTCTTGCATGCACACGGACTTCTCCATTTCTTCTCAACTTCCTACTCGCCGGTGACATCATCAAGTGAAAGAATACTATGCATATATAATATATATACAGTCGCAAAAACGCTGACTTTAATATCGGATGGCTAATTCACTCGGACGTTTTTTTCCCATGACTTTTTTCAATTATAATTTTTTTTCTATGGCGTATATTCCATACTGGCTCGGTCTGGCTGTGGTCCTAACGATTTTTTTTATTACGATTTTATCGAAAAATTTATTTAATGGTAAATGATGAAGATTATAAATTGTCTTGACTAGGTTGTATTGATTTTTCTGGAAATATAAATGTAGGGGATAGATTGGATTTTTTATAAAAATACTTTCTACAATGGAAGATTTTGGAGCACTCGTTTTAATTTCATTAATAGCATATATTCGGGCTGTTACAAGTGATGAAAATTTCCAGAGAAATTCATTTATTTAAAAACAGAAAATTCATTTAATTCTAACGTAATGTGTTGAGGGTAGTTTTTTCTCATAGGATCAAAAAATTTATTTAATGGTAAATGATGAAAATTATAAATTGTCTTGACTAGGTTGTATTGATTTTTCTGGAAATATAAATGTAGGGGATAAATTGGATTTTTTATAAAAATACTTTCTACAATGGAAGATTTTGGAGCACTCGTTTTAATTTCATTAATAGCATATATTCGGGCTGTTACAAGTGATGAAAATTTCCAGAGAAATTCATTTATTTAAAAACAGAAAATTCATTTAATTCTAACGTAATGTGTTGAGGGTAGTTTTTTCTCATAGGATCAAAAAATTTATTTAATGGTAAATGATGAAAATTATAAATTGTCTTGACTAGGTTGTATTGATTTTTCTGGAAATATAAATGTAGGGGATAGATTGGATTTTTTATAAAAATACTTTCTACAATGGAAGATTTTGGAGCACTCGTTTTAATTTCATTAATAGGATATATTCGTGCTGTTACAAGTGATAAAAATTTCCAGAGAAATTAATTTATTTAACAACAGAAAATTCATTTAGTTTTAACGTAATGTGTTGAGGGTAGTTTTTTCTTATAGGATCAGGGGAAAAATTTCAGGGGAAAAATCCGAGCACTATATTCTCGATCCTTTCATTTCCCAGCGCAGCACTTTCGAGCACCTCTTATATGCACGAGATACATATGTATATTAAGATATGCACAACGTAAAGCACGCTTTCCTAGAGAGAGACTATTTTAATACAAAGTGAGGTGGAAGTGTGGCCTTTTCCGTAGACGAGGGTACAGTAAAAACGAGATAGGGTGCGAAGACGAAGAGAGAGAGAGAGAGAGAGAGAGAGGGAGACGAGCAACCGAGTCACAGAAGATCTACTTCTTGATTACAGAACTTTTTACCTAATTACATAACATTGTTACCATTTACAAAGTCGCGACGGACGTGGCTTTGCCTTCCGACTACTAATTAGGAATCTTCTTTGCGATTAGTGCCGCGCGAACGGGTTTTCGGTTGTTTCTTATTAGAATAAAGTATCAAAGTTTTTCGTCCTATCTGAGGCTTTCCTTCGTAAAATATGAGTTTGAATATATATTTTTTTAACGTAAATCAATCGTACGTCGTACGAGATTAAAAACCATTTTTGTCACACCAGAACGAGGCTTCATCCCCTCTCAAAATTATGCTCGGTGTTCAGTTTACAGTTTGGTATTTCCTTATCTTGCCGGGTGCAACAGAAATAAAAGACGCATTATATTTTTATATTTTTTATTCCTTCATACGGTCCAATAATTAAATGATAGTCTAATTAAAAATTATCTTTAGGCAATTTTAGAAATTTATACGGCGAAACATCAATATATTGATCACCTCAAAAGATAATAAATAATTCGCATATATTTTCCCATTTTTTTTTGTTCCAATAATTTATCAACTCATTTTGTCAGCCCTTTAAAAGCATGCAGGTGATATCCCAAAATACATTTTCTTAATACAGCTGGCCAACAAAACGATTATATCCAGCGTTAAATTTACAGCCAGATATTTTATTGAAAATACGTTTTGGTCGTAGGAGTGTCTAAAAGAAGGGGATGGGAGGGTGCAATAGTCAAATAGTTATTCACGCGTAAGCTCAAGGGATGTAGAGAGAAAATGCGAGTGGAGGAGAGAGAGAGAGAGAGAGGTCGAGACGACGTTACAGACATTAAGACGTCTGGCCCTGGCCCTCGACCTCCGCTTTTCCACCCCTTGAGCCACCACCAGAACAGTCACTGTATACACGTATATAGAGCATGCAGTAAGTTCCTTTCTCGGTTGAACAGGCCGTGGCCAACATAGAATCTCGTCGTTCCTACCCAGCAAGCCAAGCCCACAGCGCGAGTCCCTTTCTCTCGCTTTTACATCCCCCTCAGCCCCTCCTCCATCATCGAGCTAACCTGAGGTGCTTTGCAAAGACTTGGCTAGAACCGTCCTCATTGTCCTCTAATTCTCATCTGATCCTCGCATTACGTAATTTTCTCTTTATTATTTTATAATTCCGGGGCTGGTCGCTTCTCTCGGCTTGGCCTCTGCCTGGTCGAGCAACACAGAGCCCTTCCCAACACGAGACTATGTACATATACACATCTATACACACATACACACACATGTATATATATATATATATAAACGAGCGGTCTCGTCGAGATCCGTACTCAAACTCACCCCACGTGACGCATACTAATGCATTTTCGCATTTATTAATTATTCCAAGCTAGTTACCCTGGCTTTTTAGCCTCACACCCTTTCATCCCACTCCTTCACTCTTGTTCCTCGTTTTCTCCCCACCGATCTTCACCTTTACTTCGTGCTCAATCCCTTTTCTACGTTATCCCCCCTTACGTTCTCTGTTTCTCAAGCTCCTCTACATGCATACTTCTGTCTTGTCTCAAACGAGACTCTTGCGTGTACTTTCTCCCCCCACCCCCTCTATCTCTCTCTCTCTCTCTCTGACTCGCGTTTTCCTTGGCTGTACCACGAGTTGTCTCTCACCACAATGACATTTCTCGTTTCACTCCGACTTAACATTTATATTACAATGCTGGCTGGGATGATCAAGATCCTCCAAATGTCTGACTATCCCGTGTCTCATATTACTTGGTAATTGCGATATGAATTTTTGGTGCAAAAAAGCGTCGAGTAGATGACAAACAATTGGGTCAATTTTTTGAACTGATTCGTATGAGAGTTTTCTTATTGAGTAAAAAATGCTACCATGTATAGCTAAATCAAAAATTTCGATCCTCCTTCTCATAGCAACAAACTCATAGTCTCTTTGTTACACGCAGTTCGTACAACCCACCTCCTGCCCTCCCTCCCTCCCCCCCTCTCTCGCTCTCTCAATCTACCCTTTGACGGTCCAATTATAACCGATATTCTCGATATTAATTATTTCCCACAGTAACGTGATTTTATGAGGAAATGCTGCTGAATTAACTGGGTAGAAAAGGGTTAGTTACGAATCTTCGTGGTATTGGATAAAATGGCAATTTTTCCTGGGGTGCACAAGTTACAACAAAAAAAAGTCCTAGATTATTCCAGGCTCATTCTTTTTGATCAGAACCCCATCTCGTTTCAGGTCTTGAACGCATTTTGTCATGAACACATTCAGGATCAGCAGCACCCTGTAATATATGTATAGGCAAAAGCTGAAAGCATACCCCACGTAGAGTTGGGAATTTAATTTCCTTTTAACGCCGGGGCGATTCCTTTTCATGGCAATCGCAAATGTTTAATTGGCTCAGGTTCCTCCGATGCTGCTTTTCTCTTGCTACTTTTAACTGTCTGCTTTACAGTGGTCTACATTAATTGCAGTGGATTGCCAGTCGGTCCGTCGCGAGTGCACGTTCGTAGTTCCTTTAGCTATGATGATGGTTCGACCAACAGAGATAAATTTTAGGAGTTATATGGGTTGGCCGATATCGTCCAAGACCATGGAATTACCTTTGCTCGTTTTTTTTTTACATTTTTAAAAATATTTTTCTCGCTGACTTTAAAGCTTTCTCACTCACTCGAACAAGTCCGGGGACCTCGCATTGAATGCTAAACAAAAGCTAATTTATATCCGGAGGTCGGGACTGCCGGAGATCGGGAGATGAATGGCTGTACTCCTTGCATACCAATTGGTCCTTATATACTACCCCTAGTCAAGTCCTTTCGCAATGTCGGGGTGTACCGTGTATAGGCACGAGCCAGGAACATCGTCAGGTGGAAAGAGCCAGAAATATAGAGAAGGGAGCGACGTTAAAGATCTAGAGGGATGTTAACTTCCCCTAGGGAAAGGTGGTTGTGCGACCCTTCTTCAGCCCACACACCTTTGCCCTTCTTCCAAGGAAATCCCCGCGTCCAGGTTTGTATAACGTATAGATCGCGACCCAACAGCAAAACGAGTGAACGACGTGTCGGCGATTCACTCTCGATCTATCTCAACCCCATCGAAAAATCCTCTTCCATCCCTTTCTCATCCTCCGCGGAACTGAACGAATTATCGAAAGTTCTTCCCCCTTTCACGTTCGACACTCGTCTATACTCTCCAATTCCCCTCCCTCTCTCTCTCTCTCTCGGTCCCACTCTCCCTCCGATCGTGCTTTAAATTCACGTAGTTGGCCTCGAATCCTCCAGAATTTATCGTGCACGAGCATATTACATCTTGAAATTAAATTACATGCTTTTGCCGAGAGGTGCATAAAGATGGAGTTTCAACTGCTACTAACAAGATCTATCGCACAGGCTAGTTCAATATTTTTCAAGGAGAAATATATCCTCAATTTGGCTGTTTTAATTTTGAGATCTCGGGTCCAGTTTCGACTTCCCTTCAGTTTAAATAATTCTCCGTTTAAAATGGCATCGAAGCAACATGAAACGAATAATAATTTGAAGAGAACGTAGAAATAATCACACGATGAATTCTTGAAAAAAATCGATGAGTCATGAAAATCGATAATAATTGACCAATAATGTTTAGTGACTCATTCGTGATTACATAATCCAGTCGTATTATTATTCATGGTCAATTGGCCAAGTGCAAGAGGCCAGAATTTCGAAGATAGTCAAGAACAATCATACATCCCCTTCAAGAATTCCAAAGTTTCAGCTGTGAACGTGGCAGAAGAGACGTCGTGGCGGGCAATTTGGGGTGGTCGAAGGTCCTGGCCGCTTTAATAAGCTCTTGAACTCTCGAGACCTTTCGATCTCATTGGAAAATTGTGCAAGCATCTCCACCCCCGAAAAGTTCATTGACCATAAAGAACGAGAACACTCGCATACATTCTTCCCATCAATGATTGAAACAAAAAGGCACTTGTAAAAAAAAAAACAGCTTCGTGATTCGTAATGACAAGTTAAATTGATGAGACAAAAGAGGAAAAAACGAGAAGAAATAAAGTCCAGCATGTTGAGGGAAGCCTGTTGATTCGGGGGTTGTACCTTGGTGATGCGCATCCACGCAGCAGCAACTAAACGAGATGAGAAACATCGTCTGGCTTCGCGTTGAGCTTTCTCGATACACAAGGCAACATAGCAACACTGAGTAAAGCACAACAAGTGGAGGGGGGATGGTGGATGAGGGGTGGAAAGCCCGATAAATATATATATACACGTATACAATCTTGAGTGGAGAGGCGCGCGTCGCCTGTTCTCTCCACGTGCTTTTCGTTCAAACCCTCCCTTACTCGTTGGTTTTGTGTAGTCGTATACCATACCTATACTTCTCTGTCCTGTTACCTGATCCATCCCACTTATTTTACATTCTTCTAATTTCCATCGCTGTTGATCTGAACTTGCTAAAGTTTTTGAGCCCTAAGACCAGTATATGGAGTCCGGTCTACATTGTCAAATAAATGTTCATTCGAAACGTTCTTGAGTGCTTTTTAAACTGGACAATCATTCATTTTGGTCAGCCTCGAACTGTCAGTCATGCGATTCTTCTGAATCTTGACGCTTAAACATTTTTTTCGTATTAATGTGGAAATTTGGGTTATCCGAGATCGACTGAGGTTGTTAATTATCTTGGATCTGCTTAGGTATTTAAGGCTACTCGATCGATTCGTGATGAATTCGGAACGAACAATTGTATTCTTCCATTACGGTAATCTACGTATATATGATAAGGAATTAATTGGAAATGTTTAGAGTGAAGTGCATCAAATTGATAATCTGCTAACTGGGTTGATTTGATTTTTGTCGGTTAACCCAGTTGATTTTTTTTCACGATTAAAATGCTTGGAGTTTTCAATCTAAGATGTGAAGATCTTGTTTTTTAGCTTGCAAGGAGATGTAATTAGGATTTTTAATGCTTCACATGTGATTGAGATAAATTTGAGCTTTGACACCACCGGAAAATCTTTCCCACACCTGCAATGACCTTTTTGGTCTCTAAATTATAATTTTAGATCTCTGTACCTTGTTTTTTAGGCTCTTTTATCCTAGAGGCATTATTATTTATTGCTTTAATATCATATAATATAATGTGAGTTACATTACGATTTAATACATTCAAACGATCCTTATTCGGTGTGCGTTGATGGTTAATTAATTTTTTTAGGATGACTACACACTGGGCAACTAACATACTTTTTGAGGGTAAATTATTATTTTAGATCTCTGTACCTTGTGTTTTAGGCTCTTTTATCCTAGAGGCATTATAATTTATTGCTTTAATATCATATATAATGTGAGTTACATTACGATTTAACACATTCAAACGAAGCTTATTCGGTGTTCGTTGGTTAATTGTTTTTTTAGGATGGTCACTGAGCCACTAACATGCTTTTTCAGGGTAACTAACAAACTTTTTGAGGGTAACTAACATACTTTTTAAACTCATCATCATGTTGTTATGTCGAGGCAAACACACTCGACGAGAGTTCAACTCAGTTCTAACAAGCATCATCCCCCCATCAGCTTGATTAATTTCATTATTCAATGCCTAACGATTTTCAATCGAAGAAATTACGATCTCGCTTTTCAGCTTTATGAGTTGTAATCAGAATTTCAAATACTTCACGTGTGAGTGAGATAAACTCAAGCTCTGACTCAAATAAAATATTTCATGGTTAAGTTTACTTAACCATGAAATACTTTATTTGACATTAAATATTATACCATTGCAATAAACAATAATTCAAAGCTCCAGGATGAAGCTGTTGCTTGTTTGTTTAGTTTGCTCTTTCATCCTGGAGCTTTGAATTATTGTTTATTGCAATGGTATCACATTTATTGTGAGTTACATTAACGATTTAATACATTAAAATGGTGTTTATTCGGGGTGGGCTGGTTAGTTGGTATTTTCAGAGTAACTATGCACTGACATTTCAAGCTCATCATCATGTTGTTATGTCGAGGCAAGGAAGACTCGACGAGAGTTTAACTCGTCAGCTCTAACAAGCGTGCTCTAATATGCTTCCCTTCTATGCCATTGCAAGTCGTCGGGAAAGTTCACCCCGCATCTTATACATGGTTAGAGGGCGTTGTTGTACTCCTTGCACGATGTCTTGTTTCCACAAGAGCTACATGCATACGCATGCATGTCGATAATTAGGGACTTAATGAAGCCACGTAGTTTTGGATACACAATGCTCTCGCAAAATTCCTGAATAATCGCAAACCCGGACTGAGTATATTTTGAACAATGATGATAATATACAAAAACCCCGATTCTGCCAACACAAAAATTATCAAAATCACGGCTAACTAAATACATTGAGATTTATTCAAATAGATGATGAGTAATAAATCGACAGAATGAAATTTTTAGTATTCCAATGGATTCAATTAAAATTGAAATTGACCATTTTTACTGTGACAATTTTGCCTCTTGTTAAAGTAAATGGGGTCTAAAAAAATAGAGCAGTAAAGTTTTACCGTATAGATTTGCGATTTAGATGAAGTTCTGTGTCACGAGGATACGATAAATTATGAATATTAAACACATCGTTGTGAGAGCTTTAACTTTCTTCATGTATGCCCCAATTTACACGACGTATCAGCTTAAATTAGGCAAATCAATTCGTATAGATTTTTCAAAAATGGTCCATTATTTATAATTGATTAATCGGACCTTCAGTTTTCTCTGGTGATTCGAAAATATAAAATGGCCATTCATTTGACTCGGAGTCTATTTTATCTCAGAAATTTTGCAACTTTAATGTTCTTGACCCTATCCCGTCCATTTTAATTTACTTCTATATATGTACTTCGTACTTTCTACAACTTTGCAGTGCATAGTTATATCTCCGAAGCCCGAGTATATCTCAAGAAATATTCCCCGTCGTCTTATAGATATACGAGAGCAAAACGACTTTTTTTTTAATGCTTCTTATATTCGTCCATACCCGCGAGTTCAACTTTATGTTCGAAGAGTAGTAAATCTGGCCAGCTCTATAAACCATTTGAATACTCGAGGCTCATAAAAAAAAAAGACGAGGAGAAGAATAAAGCCTAGAGAAGATTTCACAGTGAGATAGAATGTCCCATATATACGTGAAAAGTAGTGACAATTTTATAAACATCCAACATCACACATCTTCATACTTTGATGGTCGTGCGTGTATTGTTCAGGTCTCACATAAAATTGACTCTCCATATTTGGTCATCATTTTTCAACACAACATTTTTTACTGTGTTTAAGTTCTTTCTCAGGATCTGTAAGTTAATCCAAGAAGCACATATATGCAATCATGCTGTCATAAAAACACACCTACACACACACATTTACGTGCGGAGTTGCAAAAATCCTTCCGAACCATCGCATACAGTGAAAGAAATCTCCTGTACGACTCATCCACACAGAAATGCATAAAAGTTGCACCCACAAGAGTGCGTCATCTCAGGAATCCTTGCAAGATAAAACGGAGAATACTGGAAAGACGCGAGGATTCGAGCCCGGCGTGGGGCAGGGAATGGGTAACTACACACACACACACACACACACACACACACACATACACACACACACATATATATATATATATATCCCCATACACACATGATTGATTGTTAACAAAATTTATTGATTCCCCATTTACTCATTCCCATGGAACATTCGTCGAAAATTTTGCAATGGAAACACAATTATTTCAACTTGCTGAAGAATGTTACGATCAAAAAACGGCTCCAGACTATTCAAAAGTTCCCACCTAATGTGTTCAACACTTTTTTACTGTGTGTAAGCAACGTTCTACAATTTCTCAGGATCTGTAAGTTAATCCAAGAATCACATGAATACAATCATGCTGCCATAAATACACACACACACACACATATACGTGCAGAGTTGCAAAAATCCTTCCAAACCATCGCATACAGTGAAAGAAGTCTCCTGTGCGACTCATCCACACCGAAATGCACAAAAGTTGCATCCACAAGAGTGCGTCATCTCAGGAATCCTTGCAAGATGAAACGGAGAATACTGGAAAGACGCGAGGATTTGAGCCCGGCGTGGGGC
Source organism: Dyspetes luteomarginatus (assembly GCA_963669185.1). Taxonomy (NCBI): domain Eukaryota; kingdom Metazoa; phylum Arthropoda; class Insecta; order Hymenoptera; family Ichneumonidae; genus Dyspetes; species Dyspetes luteomarginatus. The sequence goes on along the minus strand of OY769910.1, from coordinate 4,177,188 downwards.
AGGGAATGGGTAACTACACACACACACACATACATATATATATATATATATATATATCTCCCCATACACACATGTACAATGATGCTCGCGCATGTATCCTTGGAAGTAAGGATGGAAGGCAAATGCGTTGGAGAGGAGACCGGAAAAAGAACTAAAAAATAAAGAGATTCGCCGATGCGCGCGATTCCAAAGTCATATATATATACATATATATATATGTATAAAGCTGATAGAGCTTCCTATACCTTGGTAAATTCATACATATATATGCCAAGGAAAATGCGGTGCTGTTACGGACGTATAGGACATTCCAAGCACCAAAGTATAGTTCACTTGTACGTATACACTAACATTTATACATTCCCATATATTGCTAAAAGAGAGATGAACAATGGGGGGGGGGGGGAGGGAGAGGGAGACAAAGAGAGATAGAGAGAGAGAGAGAGAGAGAGAGAGAGAGAGAGGAGAGGGTCTCGGCGTAGGCGGATCGAGCGAAATTCCGGGAGAGGGCGTGTCTTCACCCCCCGTCCCAGTATCTGTCTGACGGTGGCGAGGTGGCAGGTGCAAAGGTGCGCCGGCGACCCCGTTTCATACCCATCGTGGAGAGTACAGTCCCCGCGACGCTGACCACGCCTTCCTCGTATTACATATATATACATGCTGTAGCGTCAATTGCGCTACGTCAGCTACCAAACGGTATATATATATATATATATATATATATATGTATATATGCATACGACCCACGTATACCTGTATTTGTATACGATATACACTTGGACGTGTATGCGACACAACGTCGAGAACATCGACGTCGTCGAAGCATCGAGACAAGACGTGGAAAGTGTCCCATAGTCTCTCCACACGACGACGTAATGTCCCTTTCTCTCTCCTCCCACCCTTTCCGCTCCTTTCTCCCTCTCCTCCCGCGACGATCTTCTCGGACGACGTCCCGGCATCCCGATAGGCTGTCTCCCTGCGCTCTCCCTCCCCTCCCTTCGTCTCAAGCATGCCGTTTGGAATCTTTCACTCCTTCGCCACTATCCTCCTTTAGCCGGAGTTTCTTCTCTCCCGCACACATACACGACAAGGAACGTGTGTCCTCCGTAAAATGGGATATAGACACCTATGTGGGCTTCTTTCTCCCAGCCTCCCTCCTTTCTGTCCAGCTCCGGCGCACACCCGCGTTCCAGTACACTCTCTTATGGTGGAAAGGAGATATCCCCGTGCGACATTACGAAAGCTAGAAGCGAAAAGAGGATACGACACGTCTACATGTTCTCCTTCTCCTCCTCCTCCTTTCTCATCCCTGTCTCACCCCTTTTCTTCGCTACCCCTCCACGTCTATGCCTACCCTGTCCTTGCATCAGCTCTCGAGGCCTTCTGGCATATTCCATGGCATCCTTGCCTCCTCCTCCTCCTCCTCCCATTCCACCTATGGTGACGTCTCCCTCTTATTCCCTTCTATAATCGTTGTCATCCACCTCCTCCCGCACAAGAGTCAACGTCCCCGTAACGTTCTTCGACGCTCTTCGTTCCTGCTGGCTTTGCATCGAGTCCACTTTTCCACACAGGACATCATGCACACCTTTCCCCGTTGATGCTGCGGCAGCAGCAGCAGCAGCAGAAACATCCACCTCCACCTCCACCTCCACCTCCTCCTCCACCTCCACCTCCTCCTCCTTCTCCGCCCAGCTATGCCACCGCCAATATCACGGTATATGCTGCAACGACACCGACAGAAGCTGGACCATTTCTCCTTTTCCTCTTTATGTACGCTGCACAACCCATTTCCACGCTCTCCTCCATTCTCACTATCTGCTTGTGCTTCACAATAGTTACTGCGTACTATCCTCCTTCTTTGTCCTCCTATTATACGCCTTTCGCACGTATCATACAAGATCCCTCGAGGAATGCCTGCGGATGGTTACGAGCGCCGTGGAACGTTATGACGCTCCCCATGTTTGTCCATTCTTCGAGACTCATTTTGAGGAGTATTTGATGAAGGAGGATGAAATTAAAGATTTTCATCAAGCTGCCTCCATGTCCAGTTTAATATTAATCATATGCGCGATGTCTGTCAGTTAATGATGAATAATTCAATGTAAAGTATCTTCTTGAACATTCGAGCATTTCCTCGCTTGAATTGTGATGGCAACGATCAAACTCCCAGTCGGCCATTTTGAACGCGACGACCTCCGCCCATACTGCCCTCTCCTTCAACTCCATCTCGTACAATCCTGCAACGGGGGCTCGGTGAGCTCGAGCTTGCGCTACATTGAGCTGCATCGGCTTGCATCCTGGAAGACAATGTCACGAGGGGAAGAGGAGATACGAGAATTCCTCGTGTTTAGTCGCACTCTCTACCTCTTTCCCTCTCCTTGTTGAACTATAACTCTCCGAGGATGACAGTGGCAGCTATTACGTCGGCTCTCACTCTCTCTCTCTCTCTGGAGGTATTACGGCATCTGCCTAGTAGAATAGAGCGGGGCTGGGAAATGGAGGTACGGAAAGAGGGAGGAGGTGAGAGTGAGCTTTTAGACGAAACTGGAGGCAATGGATGAGACTAACGCCCGAAGGCATACAGGCCGAGAAGGTGATATTGTCTATATATGGATCGAGGAAGACTACACGGTTTACGCGAGGTGATGTATTGAGATCCCATTGTATCCACGAAATCCCCCTAAGATTGCCAAACGACCTTCCTCATCCTCCCCTACGCGCCTCACAACCTTCTGCCTATAACACGTCACCAATGCTATATATAAGATGGGGATGTATCCCATCAACCCCTGGAAATACCGCGGTATCCTCCGTCATCCTGTACCAACCCCTTAAACACGAATTTGTATATATATATTTAGGATTTTTCTCATCGTGCTCCCGTATATGCAAATGACTAATGTGCTAAGGAGATGGAGAGTTGATTGAAAGCAGTTTCTGGCTATTTCGAAACAGCCTCACATGCAATAAAGGACTACTAAGCATTTAAGTTTGGATTTGAACACGATTAATGGATTTCGATTAATTTTCTTTAAACTCTCGAACGAAAAGAGAGTAACCTTAAAACAGTAAAAAGTACTTGGGTCCAGATCGATTGATAATATTGCTGATGAAAACTGAATTGCTTTCAGTTGCAGAACGCCCGTTAAACAAATACGTAAATATTCACTCGAACGTGTTACAGGATTTCAGCAATACAAAGAAGTAAAATTCAGCACTTGTTCATTCATTTGACGTTCATTTGACTTGTCAAGCGTTCATTTGACTGACGATCGAGAAAATTTCCACATCATGGCAAAAATCTTTCAATCGATCAGGCCCCAGTTATTATTTTCATTGCTTTAAGTTGTTATTTCTTTGAAAAAAAAACATATATATTTTTTATATTTTTATTTAAAAAACATTCCGATGCCTGCATTTTCATGACAAAAGCAATGACAATCGTGCCAACTCCTGACACTAGAGCGTCCATTCGTCACTGTGGTCACGAAAATCCAAAATTCCCCAGAATCTTTCATGAGTTCGGCAGCAATTTTAGTTTGTGGCATTTCGAGACTGTGCGTTATCGGCTGCACGATGTCCAAAGGGAATTGAAACAGTATAAAGTTTGATGCACTAGCTGCTCCTGCAATTCTCAGGCAAGAGCGCGGAAGTTGCTGGAACCCCATGGGGAAACAAACGCGAACCGAATGCTCGAGGAATTCAAATTTTTCATCTATATATATATATATATAGGTACGTCTACGCGTTCGAAGCGAAGGTTCACTCTGTCGGACTGCGTGGAATAACAGCCTTTATTATTTCAACAACCCTGGCGACGGACCACGGCGTCGGCTCGAGACCTTTGTTACGGAAGCTTTTGGATGTTACGTGTGTCATATATAAAATCGTTTGTGTGAGTGCAGCGATGACGATCGTCACGAAAAATGGACGAACCGTGTTCTGAGCTGTTACATTAAAATTTATACTATAAAGTTATTCACGTCTTTCTCTCATTCTATCATTCGTATTCAATAAACACAATGTGAGAATGTTGAAATTTCAAAGATCAGCACACGTGGGCTCTCGAAGCTTTCGCACATCGAAGAGTCTTTTTCAAGGTTTTCCTCAAGATATTTACAACACTCGATATTTATATTATATAGAAAGGAAGAATTTTCGATTGTTGGTTATACGCTCACGTCACGTAATGTTACACACTTTGATTCGATAGTGAAATCGCTCGTGTAGAAAAAATGTGGTAGCTTTTTTTTTTCTTATCATATATGATCTATTTTAACGAGCTATTTATATTACAAAGATCACGCTATGACGACTGTAAGAATATTTTTTTCACGCATAAATTCGCTCAAATTATTATTCACATAGATGAGTCGTGTAATTTTAACGAGCAACGGATTTATTTCTCATATATTTCAACTGTTGTGTACATAACAACGTTATCAGATGCTTTATATCGCTCGGTAATTATCTTTGAAACAATATTAATATCTTCGCAGTCTCGATTATAAATATGTATTAGATCAATTTTCATCGAAATATTATTTCGGTGTAATTTTACGAGAAATAAGATAGAACTATATTTTTTCGTTTTAAAGTTAACTATAAATTATGTATTTACATTTAATTATTTATGTTGACTTTGACATTAAAATAATTCATTGCGCATAAGCTTGTTTTTTTTTAGAGTGTTTCTAAAAAAACTGATAAAATTTGCATAAAATGGCTACTAGAATGGAAAGTATAGGAATCTTGTGAGAATTACTTTCTCTATAAACCCGTATAAATTTTAACCCTGAAAATCATTTGTTCCTGGATTCACGCGGGGACAACAAGCGATCATGTGCAAAAAAAAGGAAACAAGGAAGCGAATAAACGATCGCCACGTAGGCGCCATAAATCCGCGAAGCGATCGGATGTCTCGGAGACATTTATTGCGACTTTAACCGGACTTTGTGTTTATTCAGCGACTGTTGCTCTTGCTTAACGTCGCATCGAGAATCATGCCCAACCCCAATTCTGTGTATTTTCTCGCCTCTTTTCTCAAATGCGTCACTTTCGTTTCGGAGCTTTTTTCCTTGTCTTTTTTTTTTGTTTAAACCCGCAACGTTCTCGCTTTTTTCTCGGTTCTTTTTTTGCACTCTATCGCGAAAGTTCGTTCGGTATGCCAAGCACGTACCGTGACCAACCCCCCTTGGTGAGATGCTCGTCCTCCACAAAAGCTCCGAGGATTTCTCGCTCTTCCGCTCTGCCCCTCAGACCGAATTTCAACCCCTGTCGCCCGCTGCACGACCACCAGCAGCCTCATGACATCCAACTCGACTCTTCCCATAGCGCCGAGAATCTTTCACTTTATCCGTCGTGGACACCGATCCACCCTTCCATCCGAATATCGTTCGGGCGCCAGGGGACTCTCCCTGGATCTCTGACGAAAGCTCAAGCCTTCTCTCTCTCTCTCTCTCTCTCGTCCTTTTCTACTCTGAAGAGATAAACCATAACAGTGATTGGCCCATGAGACAAAAATCCCTAAAATCACTTTCAGAACGTACAAGATCCACCGTAAAATACCGAAAACTATTTATGGTCATTTAACATTCAGTATTAAGTAAATTATTTCATGAGGAGAAATGAGCAAAATAATTTTGTTACAAGATGAGCAGTTGTAAAAATATTATTTCCGTCAATTAATTATATATTACGAGGATATAAAATTATTACTTTTTTAATATTATGTGATAACTGCTTTTACTTAGATTATATATATAATTTTATAAGCTATAATCGTGTACGTTAATGGTGAATCTTATAAATATATCCAATTATTCCCTGAAATGACTTTTTCTTCCATCACTGGACCAAGCTTATTGCTCCGCTCAAAAATAATTCATAATGCACTCATAATTAATTCGATAGACTTATTAATATAAAGATTGAGAATCAGAATTAATTGAATGGTCAGGCTGAAAGCTGTCACAAATATATCGATAATTCAATTTTTTAACTAAATTTTTTTATTTTCAGTCCGCGGTATTCTCAGTAAATGTGCAATAATTATTCGTAAATGAATAAAATGGAAGGAAGAAATATAAAATGATTAAAGTATGATTACTTTCTTCAAAGTTCTGACGATAACTTATATGCATGGGCTATTTAGTCTCAAGTTTCCCCTCCATTTTATAGTGACCAACTACTGTACTCCAGTGGTGGCTTCTCCAGTCACTTTTTCTTTACATTTCTATGTCTCCATTTCATATCTAGAACACACTATACATAGATTTACATCCTTCAACTTCTTCTTCTCGTTTTCCTTCCTCGCTCTTACCCTCTGACCACAAACTCCTCGTTTGGATTTTTTACAAACGTCACACGTCACATTTCCTGAAAAATCAAGCTCTTCGAGTTCTCTTCCACCCCTACCTATAAAACCCACTTTCAAATCTTCTTTTTTTATCTTTCTATTCTTGGCCCTTATATCTCTCATACATCTGACCGGTTTTCCCGATTTAATACGACATGATATGCTGGCTACCTTGGTTTTTATTTCATTTGGAATTTTCCCATGCATGCACGTTTTTTTCCTTCTCCTGTCAAAATTAGGCTATTTTCCTGGGTGCTAGGGTGGTATTATCCCTTAACTTTACCACGGGCTCTCGTGTCTTCGTTTTAACCCTCTGAAATTCTCATATCGTATCTCCAATTCTAACCAACACACACGCAATCTTAGAAATCGAAAATCACACAATTTCTCACCCCATTATTTCGCGATTATTGTGTAATCTATGGAATAGATATAAAAAAAATTTACTCTCCAGTCAAGGATTTAGAAAAAGGGATTACAAAGATACTATATATATGTGAAAAGTCTTAATTATTTTCTCTTTACGTCGTGTTTATCTTTCACCCTGGTTGTTTCGCGAACGATTTTAGGGCACGTCGCAACGTTCAGCAGGCCCATCCGCAAATACGCCACTCTCTTTCTTCTTCATCGTTATTCCCCACCCTTTCCATCCTTCTTCGTGTCTATATATACGTTCGCTCAAGACTTTTTTTCCACGATCGTTGCAGTCGAAACAAAGTGAAGACAAACGCTTACAATTGGCACATGAAATTTAAAGAAGTCCCCCCCAACTCTCTTCTTGATGGATTCTGGATATAAAACGAGAGGGGGTGGTTTTCTCGAGGTTTGCACGGGTGGGTGGAGAGGAGGGCAGTCTCTTCACTCAATATACTCGCAGCGTTCGAGCCCTTATTCTTTTCTCCTTCCTTCCACCTCGATGGAAATTTACATTTCCTCCCTTTCCTTTTTCCCTTCTCCCTCCTCTTCCTCCCCCCTTTCCCCCGTTCGTTCGAAACTGTCTGTTTATCTCGCTTTCTTTTTAAAGAGCCACGACGGTAGTGGCCTCTCGCACTGTCTTCAACCACCCCTATCACCCGTTGGCATATTCCACCCCTTCTACTTCCTCTTATCTGCCTTCCAACCCCTAACTCTCGTAGCATTTTCTAGCTCTCGAATTCTTTCACTCCCTCCCCCCATCACCACGACCTTTTCACCATTCGTGCCACTCTCATTTCCTCTCATACCCGTAGTGTCTCATCTTTCGAATGATACCGAAAGACAATCCTCCATTTACGTCCTGGGATTACGCTCCGTTGGCCGATAATCGAAAATATGCCATTGAATAAACCTACCGAATTATTATCAGAGCCCTCTGTCGATCCATCCACACAGCAAAACTCCATCAATTTCATCATTGAGTATCATCGGATATGGGGTGAAAATCGTCATTTATTTTGTAAGAAAAAAATATTTCTTACAGTAGATAAAGTGAAACTTAGTGAAAAGTTAAAAGCTTCGTAATTTCGAAACTTGACGAGAGTAGAATTATTCACTCAAGGAAAGCAATTAACTCAAGGGATGACAATTGATAAGAATATTGAAATTTTCTTTTAAGTACAAAAATAATCATGAGTTGTATTAAAAAATGACAATTTTCCAGTCTGAAAGATACAATTTGAAGGGTGTAGGATTCTTTGGAGAAAAAAATAAAGAGAAACACTGTGGATGGTGGTAAGAGTGTGAGGAAAAGTAACCGTGAAGCCTCAATAAGCGAGAGGGATCAGCATTCGTGGTTGAGCCCAGCTAATCCTTGAATTCGTAGCTTGAAATCAGTGCGGGTAATTGACGTAATTTTTCTCCACTCGAGTTTTAGTGGAGACTCAAGATCCCTGGCATTTTCCTGGCGAGAGAAAAGAGAGATACGAAACGAAATAATACATTGCATAGAGTAAAAAGCCCCCAAAGCATCGATATTCTTTTTCTTTTATTTTTAAATCATTCTTGAAATATTTCAAAAGTGAGTTTAAGCAAAAATCATTAATTGAATAAAAGCCACATTGGAGGCATCAGGCTAATTATGATGTTTGTAAATTTTTTTTTTCGATCAATTGCAATCTAATTTATAAGATTATAGCTGCAAGTCATTCAATTTATTCTAATACAATTTCATCTATGTTTTAAGTAAAAGAAAAGCTCCTACAATTTAAGTCAATCTCACTTTACCTTACCAAGATCGTCAACGCTATCAGGGCATGAAAAAATATTTAGCTGCAAAAACATCGGAATATTTAAACAATAATAACCTACAAAAACGTATATATATTACTTTAGAAATTTTACGATCAAGTTAAGAATTTAATAAATCAGCTAGAAATTAGTTCGGCACCTTCCAGCAAGATAAACGATTAACTGTCGCTCTTATACAACGTTCGATGTTCAAAAAAAGAAAATATATATATATCACCGATTTGGAGTTTATTTTCGTGCGACTCGCCAGGGCAATAAAAAAAATTCTCGACAGACACACGCAGGAGGACCTTCCCATAATCAACCCCCGTTTGCCGCGAGCTACTGAGTTTTGGATTGAAGGGACCGCGTTCTCTGTTTGACGAGACGTGATAATTGGAGATTTAAAGAAAGGAAGGGAAAAAAGAATAAGAAAAACGCGCGCTCTCGGCAGGGCAAAACACCGGGATAAGAAGAAATGAAGCGATCTCGCTGTGCCGAGAGTGTTCCTTGAACCTTTGAGAGAGAAGCCACGAGGGAGCCAGCGAACATCCAATCCATTCGTCGCTGTATTAAACTCTCGAGGGGTGGCAGAGGGGGCAAAAAAATCTCAGCGAGCAATACGATGGTTGATTCGCCCTGTTTAAATAGATATCTTGCAAAAAAAAATCCCTGTCATTCCAATAAAATTCAAAAAGACTGAAATACTTTAATATTTAAGTCACTCTAAACCTCGCATATTCCATTTCACTGCAAATATAATGTACACACATTTTTCTAAAGATGCAGCGTCATCACAAAATCATCCCCCTAATATCTGAACTGGGTCATAGAAAAAAATTGCTTGCCCCCCTCCCCTCGTAATCTTCGTGAGATGCTCCGTTGGGTTATATTTGACGTCGAGAATCCACGAAGGTACAACGTGGAATGAGAAAAAAAAATACGAGCGAAGAAGAACAGCATGAGGGATGCTGCTTTTCGCGAATGGAAAGGGGAGATGAAAAGGAGGCTGATGTGTCGTGTGGAAGCTCAACTTGAACGTTCGGGGATTGGGGAAGATTCGATAATTATTCGTGGCGCATATAGAGGCGGCATAGGCTTGAAAAATTGCCACCTAATCCTCGAATCGATAGCTCGAAGGTATGTGAGAACAAGGCGGGTGGAAGAAAAAAAACGTAAAGGAGTCTGGGGCACACGCACCCCTCGAGCATCCATGAGGGTTATCATCCTTGGCGAGGGGGCAAAAAAAAAGAAGAAAAAAATAGAACCACCCTTGTTCCTTGTTACAAGAACAGCAAAATGCCCGCACGTCGCTTCGTGAGAGAGGCGGGGGGAGGGGGGGGGGATGAAAAGCAACCCTCTCTGCACACCCCTATATCCAGACTCTCTACCTCCCCAACTCTACTTCGTTCCATCGCATTATGAAAATAATGTATCGATATCGTAATAAGGGAATGATTGGATACACGTCGACGATTCAGCCCACACACACACAATGCCATTTCATCCCCATCGTTTATATATGTATATATATATATATATATATATATATATTGCAGGGCTGCTATGCCTATTATTCATAATGTGCTTACTCGTTCTCTGGAAAATATCTTTGCTCGATATACGCTTTATCATGCTGGTGATTCTCGTAACTGTCTCTCATAATGCATGAAAATATATATTTATTTTAAATAAAAAATTGTACAGTGAATCTACTTGAGAGAAAAATAAAATAAAATAGCAAATACTAAAATAGTCCATAAGAGGAAAATTTTGCTTCATTCGAGATGTAATATATTTAATCTGTTGCATTTTATTCGAAAATTCGTAATCAATTTATTATTATTCCGAGCTTGCGAATCGTTTATCAAAAAATATTATACATATACGTCCACTTTTTTTTTCTTATACCCAAGAAAATATGAGAAAAACATCGTAAAAAAAGATAGTAAAAAACTAAAAGATCTTTCCAGCACGTATTCGAATCTCGTGCCAGGGTGTATAATTTATAACAGAGCATTAAATGCCAGAGCCTTCAGATATATATATATAACACACATCTATATAAGATAGCGTAAGGGCCAAGTGAGCTGTTCGTTGGAGGGCATGAATACGAGGATATACGATGGGTTTGAATATGGGCTGGGTTGAGGACATATTAGCTCGACTTAAGGCGCGGCATAATGATCCTCGGAGTGCCGGAACGAAAACCATCTCACTTGCGTTTTGCTGGTTGAATCTTCGCTCTCTCTCTCTCTCTTTCTCTCTATTTCGTAGTCTTCTTCTTCTTACTTCATCCCCTAAATGTATATAAGACCTTCTGATAGAAAGGGATGAAATGTATTATAGAGGAATGGAGAGAGAAAGAGAGAGAGAGAGAGAGAGAGAGAGAGAGAGAGGAGGGTAGCTAAAGGCAGTCAGGCGAAAATAAGTACGACTTCGAGCCACCAACACTCATTGTGAGCTTTGCAATAGAAGACTGCTCTCTCTCTCTCTCTCTCTCTTTCCTTCTCTCTCTCTCTCTCTCTCTCTCTCTCTCTCTCTCTCTCTCTCTCTCTCTCTCTCTCTCTTTCTTTCTTTACTAGTAAAATTCTCTGGCATACTATCAATGCCACCACCATCATGAGGTGACTGTGGCTGCACAATATAAAATAATGTCTGGCAGGGGTTGTACGAGAGGAAGACGAAGAAGCAACGGGGGGAGACAGGTTTGTGGAAAGTCGTGGAATCCTCCCTCTCGGTATACGAGAAGAGAGAGCTCTTCAGGAAAATGGGGGAGCTCTAAAATCGGCATCAAACGCCACCGCACACCGGGCCGCACGACCAGAACCCCCCTCGCATATTCGCCGCAAATTTTTATTCATTGACACACTACACGCTTGAGCACCCTCATCCTCACTCCTGTGAAACTTTGCAGTCGAAAAAGAAACTGTATGAGCCTCTTCTTCGCCTTCATTGATCTTCATCCCCCTTTCACTTTCCTCCTCCCCCCCTCGCTCTCTCTCTCTCTCTCTCTCTTTCTCTGTATGATTATTCCAGGAGAGACAGTCGAGTAAAGAATCCCCATGCGCAAATAATGCATTATTGATTTCTAGATATTATTTTGCCAACAAATAATAGCGGAAGTCTATTTTTTTATAGTCAATGCATCATCTGCTCATCGATATTTTATAAATTATGCCCCTAATAATTATCGATTAAAAGTGATTATCATAAGATTATTTCTAGTCACCCAAAAAGATCGACTCGACAGGGATGATCCTAATTTTTTTGGCGCCCCCCAACATTCACAGAGAGAAGAAAAAAAAATTTTGCGTTAAATAAAAAGCTATAAAAATATACAAAAAAAAACATTGACAGATATAACACAATTTACTACATTATTATTGCTCGTTTTATGAATTCATTAACGAGATTGAAGCTTTGCATTTCACAGCACGTGTGGTGAATTGAGATTTCAAGCCTGAGAGGATACTAACAAAATAGAAAAATTGCCTGAACGCAAAATACACCGTGCACCATAAATCACTGCTGTGTACTTCGCGTAAGGTCCATGGGATTTCATCTTTTGAACACGTGTGTTGTTGGCCAAGCGTTACAAGTCCCCAAAAACCTCTAAACGTGCAAAACCACGTGTGGATGAAAAAAATATCGTAGATACTTAAGAGTGGTGGAGGGTGGGCGAAGGAAGCCAGCAGGGGTTGTATATATATTAGGAAACCACAGGGCTAGTTTCCACCGGCCTCTCCCGTCTTTATTTACTCGGTATGGTGAGCAAGTGAGTATAAGATATATGTAGAACGAACACGCCCTAAGGCTGACCGTTCTCACAGTAAATACGTCCAGTGAGTTGCAACTTCTTTTTTTTTTTTCTTCCTCCTAATCCAAACTCAGAAACCCCTTGGACTTGCTGTGTAGCGATGAAAAAGAGATCGACCCTTATTTGCACGTAACCGCCACACTCTTGATCCACGACCCAAACGATAAATTTCGATGAAATTTATAAGGATGCCCGGAGTGCCGATCCTTCTGGCTCTCTTGCCAACCTAAAAACGTTCTCACCCCGCGAAATTATTCATTCTTACGCGTATGGCGAGACATTTAGCAGGGTCAATCTTTTACCAAGATAAAAACCCTATTGCTGCAGCATGGCGTTCCTTGAATTATTACGCTGAGCATCTTTTTCATATACTTCTTCATAAATTTATTTCTCACTCATGTAAGTTATTTTAGATTTGTGACGTCGAGAGTGACAATAATATACAATTTTTTACTGAAATATAAATTGAAAAGACTATAAAAGTAAAACTTTTATTTTTCGAGCTTAAAGAGATGGAAATTGACTTTTTTGTTGCTTCAATTTTTTCTTTGACGTTTCGTCACATTCCCAGCCAGCTATACCCGGCATCGACAAATCCGTAAATTGACTCACAATAGAGTTACTGTCATTCTCTTTATTTTCGTTATTTTTTTTTAAGCATAGAGTCACGGGTATAACGGGATAAACTGATGTCCATAGGGGAATATGATTGGCAGTTTGGTCATACATCATTCTTCGTGTTTTGAATGGTACAGTAACCATCCCCGTGCGTTTTGTCCCGTAGACATCAGAGTCCCGGCAGTATCGCATGAATAATTCCGTCCAATCCACATACCGGACTAGGGGCTCGTACACTATTGTGATATCATCGACAACGCTCCGAGAGTGAGAGAGAGAGAAAGCGAGCGAGAGAGAGAGAGAGAGAGAGAGAGAGAGAGAGAGAGAGAGAGAGAGAGAGAGAGAAAGTGATAGAGGCCGTGGAATAACGTCGTTCTCATCGTGCTGCGCTACTGTGGTCGCAAAACAACCCCCCAAACTCCCGTATCGATATCCCATTGTGGATCTTCAATGCACTCGAAATATATGACCCCTTCCAAACCCATGATTCTACATGATCCACTGCAATTTCGAACGTTTTGCTTTATCTCTTTCCCATTCGTTTTTGTTAGTCTTGTTAATACCCGTGCGTGTCTCTGTGTGTTTATGTGTGTATGTGTGTGTGTCGGCAAATGAAAATGTTATTTTCATTATAACGGATGAAAAAAAAACATCACCCCTAGAATACACGATTGTACAAATGAAATTTGGTCAAGTTGTTTTTAAACGTGGAGAATTTTCATTGAAAACTCATACGGACAAATCATGAGGATATAATCGTCGAGATATATTTATAGACACAGACACATGCACGATCTCTTGGCAAAGATTTCCTTTGGTTCGTCATTAAATCCCCGTAAACCTCTTAAGCTTAACGATCCAAGCGTCCACCCGAAGTAACCTTTTAGTTATACAGCAGAAAAGACCAGATAGCCAAGAGAGAGAGAGAAAGAGAAAGAGACGTACAGTAAGAGTTGAGAGAGACCATTAGGAAAACCGAGCTCACCTTTTCAGCGGCCAATTATATGAGATTCCCGTAATAATCCTATTATCTACATTAGCTCATTATTACATAAATGTGGCCTCGAAGCTTATCAACCGTTTATTAGTTGCTCTCGTATGTCTGCAATAATCTTTGCCTCCGGAGCTACACGGAAGCTTCGAGCAGACGTTTTAAACGTCTATATTCATTCAAATTCCCGAAAATTTCATCTCGATTTTACGATTATAATCCCGATAGTCCTCGAGAACGAACGTCTACTCGACTCAAACCTGCACTCGCGACCTTTTGTACAATTCCCAATATCGTACATATATATATGTATATGGACAAAAGTACCCGACATACCTTTCGATTATTCACATAATCTCATCGATTATATCGTATTGCAGCGAGAATCCCGAGAAAGCCGATAAAATTATTAGTACAACCATCCGATATATCTGCAATGTGTACTATCCACGTGCCCATACAAAGTAAATATATGTATAATGGCAATCGCCTGAAATTATCATCAAATTAACACCACCAAATCGCCTGATATATATCTGCAAGGTGTGCTATACACGTACCCGTACAACTTACACATTTAATGGTAATTTAAAAATTGCCATAAAATTAATATCATCAGAAATGTACGACATACAGTACATTCGTTTCTCGTATATTTCTAAAATGATCCGGCGACTTTTTTAGCCGTATTTGACCACTTTTATCAGAGGATTTGCCGAGCTATCTTACCGTATATAGGCTAAGCGAGACTGGATGGTGGGCCTTATCTGGTACTTTGGAGATTTTATTTAGATCCCGAACGATCCGAGGATGGCTATAAATGCGGAACGCTTCGTCCGTCCCGAGTTGGCCCGGTATACTATATATAGCGTTATAACGTTAGGAAATCGCGCTGTGTCTGACCATCGAGAAAAGGGAGGCAAAAGGGCGACTTCCGATGTCATGTACGCGCCAGGGTGTTAAAGGAAGAAAGATCCAGTGTCCACACCTCTGTTGTCAGCTAATGCCAGGCCATTGCGCAAGGGGTCGAATCTCTTCGTTGTGAAAAAGTTCCCACACTGGGCTTGCACGAGATTCCACGCGGGAATCCAAAAAAAAAAAAAAAAAGAGGAAGAAGGATAGAGAAATCTAGAGAGAAGGGAAAAAAACAGTAGGGTGAAAAAAAGGGAAGATGGTAAGAAAAAGTGGCCAGGAGTAAAAGTCAGACGTTTCGCGTGTGACGCGTATTAGCAAGCTCTAGCTGACCATGTTCAGCAGGAAAAGCAGCAACAACCCCCCGAGCAATATAGCTAGACACCCAGCACAGAGAGAGAGAGAGAGAGAGTAGCCGTAGAAGAAGCGTTCAACCACCCCTACTGATGGTCTTCACCCCAATGCATGAAAGGGGGCAGGGAGGGGACTATCGCTCGACGACAATCCCGCCAAATCTCTTCCACTATAAACGGCTAAACAAAGAGGTCCATTCTTTATGGGTATACGGTCTGACCAGGGGGGTGGCTGGACAACGATCCGACCCAAACAGAAGCCCGAAAAACCCTCCTTATGAGCGTGACCACGTCAACCAGAGAGAAGTCCTTCGAGACGAGCTCGCGACTTGACCACTTCTTCGTTCAATCCAAAGGGTGAGTCGAGGAAAAGAGGGGTGCGGGACGATACGAGACCCTTATCGGCCTCTGTCCACCACTTATACGATCATTCATTCGGATTTCTATCCAATGCCGGAGTCCCCCGATCGTGACTATCGACAATTGAACCGCGCTACGAACATTGATGAGGAATGTCATCAACTTGGCCAAAAACGGTACTGGCTTTAGATCTAGATTGGATTAGCTGGTAAAATGGATCTAGTGTACTGGGTGAACAATCCTAGTGAATCGAGAGTTTTTCGAAGCGAATGGCCCCCTTTTTGGTTGTGCACATTTTGTCACTTAAACAATTTAAACGTAGAGAAATTTCTGATTTTTTTAATAAAGATGCTAATAATTATGGAGCCTACTTTGTAGTTGTGGTTTAAAAGTTACTTATACGTGCAGTTATTGCTAACCTAGACTGACTTGTTGACTATCAATTCATCGCGATTTATTGACATTAATATCGATTTTCATCTCGATAAAATTTCGACAGGAGAAAATCACGATTGAATTAAATTATATTCAATGCAATTCAATTTAAAATGGATCTAGTATACTGGGTGAACAATCCTAGTGAATCGAGAGTTTTTCGAAGCGAATGGCCCCCTTTTTGGTTGTGCACATTTTGTCACTTAAACAATTTAAACGTAGAGAAATTTCTGATTTTTTAAACAAAGATGCTAATAATTATGGAGCCTACTTTGTAGTTGTAGTTTAAAAATTACTTATACGTGCAGTTATTGCTAACCTAGACGTACTTGTTGACTATCAATTCATCGTGATTCATTGACATTAATATCGATTTTCATCTCGATAAAATTTCGACAGGAGAAAACCACGATTGAATTAAATTATATTCAATGCAATTCAATCGTATGACCTAAATTCATTCGATATTACATCCCAAGTATTGCTATGACCATTGTTCATGGCTGATGTAAATATACGAAACTAAGTAATTTATTTTGATATCAGAGAAATTTCTTCCGTTGAATAAAACGATCTAAACATTGAAGTAAATTCTCATTTTTACCAGACTCGATGTCGAGTACTCACTTTTGTGATTGTGTTGCACAAGACACTCATATACAAAGCTATTGCTAACCCAGGACTAAAGAACGTTGATATTTTAATTGATCGTGATTTTATTGACATCAACTTTGATATCAAGTTTCGTCCCCAAAGAATTTCATCAGAAAGAAACCTCCATTAAATTAGATTAAATATATCCCAAGTATTTTGCATTATCGATTGTCCTCCTTGTTATCATATTTTCCATTCCTTCTTCCTTTTTTCCTCAATGGCAATTGGGTACAGTATTGAAGCTATCGTTGAATTGATAGGAGGGTTTGCATCCGCCTTAAGTGACAGGATTGAAACAGTGAGAGTGGAGTTGGACGAGAACGATATTCAGTATTGAAACTCTGGCTTGGTACGACTGCCCTGAGTTCGAGTATTTTGTGAATGGCCTTGCAAAAGTATATAGAAGAGGCCAAATAGCTCTCTCTCTCTCTCTCTCTCCCTCGCTCGCTCTTTTTCTCCGATCTTCTTCTTACTTTCTCAATGCCTGCCCACCCACGCCTCGATAATAAAAGAAGGCAGATTAATGTCTTCGGTCTTGAATCCAATCAACATTACTCCGACAATAGTCCACCAGCCAATGGCCTTCGTTGCTCAAGGGGTTTGGTGCCACACGATCTGATATTATCAACAGCTCAGTCTCCCTGCTTCTTTCTCTCTCTCCCACCCCATCTGCCTCGACCGATTTTTTTTCCCAACGCCTGTATACTGTACCTTTTTTTTTTTCATCCACGTCGCCGATGTCTTCGTCACAGCTCGAAGGCTCGTACACCCTTCGCAGAAATCTCTATTCGCACCCCTAGACTCGCGACTACGCTCGTTCTTAATTCCAGGGGCTGTCTCGACGATCAGTATGCTAACAAGTGAGAATCCTGAGCACACTTTCTCACCCACTATACTCAACTGATGTGTCCTATCTATTCGGCCCGAGTTTGCAGCATCTCAATTTCTCGTTTATTCTTCGGCAAAAGCGTTCGTGAAGGCAAATTAACGCGCAGCTTATACGTTCATGATGGGACCGTGAAGATACTCTTCGTCAATGTTCTAATGTGCCCATTAGCCGATCGACTTCCGTGTAGCATGAAAAATCATCCCTGATTGCAATCTAAGCAGTCAAGGGACCTATAAAGATTCTCGATCCCCTTCTCAATCCCGGTACACTCTTTCGAGCTGATCGGAACGAGCAGATAAATTCCAATCGGAGTACGTAAGAGGATAAAAAAGATTGACGAATATTTAAGGTGTGGAAATGATAACCATTTAAATGCTGACATTACTGCAGACTAATCCAATTTTTTTCTTTGATTTGGTTCTTGATCTTTTGCAAGTTTTATTTGATCTATCAAATGGATGAATATTTTATATGAAATTATTTGTAAAGAATGGAATACTTGATAAATCGATTTGTCTGAAATACATTTAGCAAATGTTCAAGTCGTTCCATAATCATCTGTACACAGTGAAAAAATTAAAAAAATAATCATGGATTTGTATAAACGAGCCCAGTGAGCTCTCAAGGATTTATATATTCAACATTTATTCAGTCTTCATATTCTTATCGAGATTAATGATCGACACAATTATTAAAGAATATTCTCGCCGTTTCTTCCAACACCAATTTTTTGCAAATTTCCATTAAATTCTTTCAAAAAAATGTCAAAGTAAAATATGTGATTTTGCAAGGTCTCGAGCCGTGCATTCTATCCGATGGATAATGCGATAATATAAATCGGTGGCTTGGGATACCGCAATAAAAGACCGGACGTAAAGCAGGAATCAGATATGAAGGAAACTTTGATGCTGTGTATGTGTGTGTTTTACGAGGTCTCAACGTGATAATGCGATGAAAGATGCGAAAGGTGTTCGTTCATGCTTAAAGAGTACGTTTAACCGAGCGTCCGTTTGGGTCGCTGCTCAATTCTCCACTGACCATCCATGTCCAAGCGTATTCTATGTCTCTCTAGCTCTCTCTTTTTCTCTCGTTCGCTACCGCTGATCTCTCATCTTCTTCCCTCGCCTCTTTTGGCCAGCCTGGAACGTCAACCTCTGTGGGTCGTCGTCGTTTCTCCGCATCGGGCACGACCACATTATGGTGGTCACCGTCCATGATATATCAATTCGGTATATTCTAATGTCCGGCAGTTAATCCAAAAAGTGCGAACGCCGCGAAAATTCAAACATTATACGTTATATGCGGCTGATGTACGTTCTGCTGCTACTATTGGCCGAAGGTTTGAGGTTAGAAGCCGCCCAATTCGAAATTCGGGGTCGTATTTTAAATTTAGCCCAGACTGAGCCCAGCTGGGCTCAGGCTAAAAATCCCACAGAGGATACTAACAGAAAACTCTGC
Organism: Dyspetes luteomarginatus; assembly: GCA_963669185.1. Taxonomy (NCBI): domain Eukaryota; kingdom Metazoa; phylum Arthropoda; class Insecta; order Hymenoptera; family Ichneumonidae; genus Dyspetes; species Dyspetes luteomarginatus. The sequence goes on along the minus strand of OY769910.1, from coordinate 4,158,132 downwards.
ATAATCCATCTGATGGATTTTCTTGGAAGGCGCGTAAAAATGGTAGATAAAAAAAAAGATACTGACAGTGAAAAAAAAAAAACTCACATATAATATCAATCGCAGTTGGTTTGTAAAAATTGCAGTTTGGTTTGTAAAAATAAATTTGACAGCATATACAAATGGGGAGTTAAGTAGAGTCAAACTGACACGAAAAGTGAGCAGAAAATTCCTCCAACAGATTCATTTTGGCACCAAAAATGGTTCTGCTGCTCGTACATAGTTTGAGGAGAATGAAGCCAATATTTTGATAACTGTTGATTACACCAGATCTATATTTGCACGAATAATAAATTAGCACAGGACCTTAAGGAGACAAAAACTGCAATAATATGGAATTCCCTGCGTAAAATTACGTTTGTATCGCAGTTTAAATTTAAAAAACATATTTGTCACAGATTTGGGTTAATGTATCGGTAAAATGGCTACTGAAATTATGAAATGGTTATTGAAAGGGTTTGGGACGAATGGCACTGGCCTGCATGATGTGATGTCCAGACTCATTTAAAACAACACTTATCAGCAGAGCTACATTAACACTAAAAACGAACCAGCTTGAGACCTTAATGAGACAAAAACTTCAATAATATCGAATTCCCTACGTAAAATTACGTTTGTATCGGAGTTTAATTTTAAAAAACATATTTGTCACAGATTTGGGTTAATGGATCGGTAAAATGGCTACTGTAATTATGAAATGGTTATTGAAAGGGTTTGGGACGAACGGCACTGGCCTGAATGATGTGATTACCAGACTCATTTAAAACAACACTTATCAGCAGAGCCACGTTAACACTAAAAACGAACCAGCTTGAGACCTTAATGAGACAAAAACTTCAATAATATTGGGGAATCTCTACGTAAATTCACCTTTATATTGTAGTTTCATCTTCACAAGCCCATTCGTCACACATTTAGGCCGACGTCGTCATTTTTTTCGCAAAAATGGTATCCTTGCTGAAAAAATTCGAGAGATGCAATATTGCCATGAAAATTTATGAGCAGAGTCAGGGTGATATCGAAATAGATCAGCTGAGCGATAATGACGACAAGAAAAGGCAGCCAGCATGACACCAATGATCATCTATGAAAAGTATGTCGACCTAGACTCGATGTTGCTTTGATCCAAATAACGCTCTCGACGGGGGTGAAGCAAAAGCTTTCCGGCCTGTCGTCACGTATCAGTTGCTGATAAGTGCAGGATTCGTTCCCGTCAGATATAGGAAGGTCGAGAGTATCGGACGGTTAAATCAGTGAGGTTAGGGGATGTAGGAGCATCGCGCTTATCGAAGGGCTTCTCATTCTCCCCTGCTCGTCGACCTTCGTACATATTCTCGCGTGTCCGCTCGTACCGGGTAGGGGAACGATGATAATTGGGAGAAACGCGTGTTTGTGGTCCCGACGGGATATTCCACGTGGAAAAGTATCACACATCGTTCAACTCCTCGAAGTGAATGCTGGGCGAAAGTACGCGCGAGAACATTAATGCGACAAACTCGCTTGCTCTCTCTCTCTCTCTCTCTCTCCCTCTCTCTCTCTCTTCGCATGTCCACTCGTTGCGACAAGATTCAGGAGCGGTAGAAATATCCGCACAGAGTACAAAGACAAAAAAACTCGTATATATATATATATATATATATATATACATGCCATACATATTAGAGTACAACGTAGAAGGGTGCGAAAAAAGAAACTTTGTCTTCCTACCAACAGAGAACGAAAGGTCTAGAACTGCCTCGACCGGAACCCTCTCGTGACCGCACGGTCTATATTTATCGAAAAAGTTTTGTAGCTTAAGTGAATTTTGGAAATTGTTGGTCACGAGGAGAGAGAATAGAAAAAAAAAAGTTGTTCTTTTTGTTAAAAATCCAAGCAAACCGCACAAGTTGTATGTACTTTATATCGCGTTTTGTCTCCGCGGTCAACGATGGCGCCGCGCTCGATGTCGGACGAAAAATCGTACCAACTCCGCAATAAACCTGCAAGGATTTTAAACGTTAATTTTATAATTTTATAAAATACGATCTGCATCCATGATAAGTTTTACATCCAGGCATACGTACTACATTAGAGAATGGTGGATGGAAAAAAAGGAGAAAGAAATATTGGTTGGACAAAAAGAGGAAACGGAATGGGATCGGAGCGAGCGATTACCACGTGAAAAAGAGGTAATTTAATCCGATGATAAGTTGAGCATTTTGGTAGGATGAAATAATTATAAAATGCATCCTTCACATAGCTGGACGGCGGCAGGGTCAGAGCTTTTAAACGAATCGGCTTTGTGCATATGAGAATATCCTGTGTAGAAAATTGTCGAGGGAAAACTAATTTGAACTCAGTGCCTGTCCAGACTTCCTATCTAGCAATTTTGGACGAGCGCTAGGCGATACCTGTTTTAGGCGAATTGTTCAGCGCTGCTGAATCCAGCCCTTACCCATTTCTAACTGAGTAATTCAGCTAACTTGGAACCTTGGCATTATCTATTTTGGTTTCTACGACAAAATAATTCCACTCTCTCTTTATTGGATGAATCTATGCACAATATTATTTACGTTCAAAATAATCCCAACTTTTTCGTTGTCAGTACGTCAGTAGTTTTCCGGCCATCATAGCTAGCTCGTCGCGATGGAAATTTTTGCCCAATTTTCTTAATATTGTTGACTTTTCTAATTTTTACACTTTTATGACGAATTTTAAAGAAGTTGTAAACGTTTTTCATGAGAATCATGAATGTTTCTTCAAAATTATTAATTCCTTTTGGAAACGACGATTTCCCCCAAAACTATTGAAAATGAAAAACTCAAAAGAATTGGAGATAAATTCCGCTACGAAGTTTTTGCGAAATCCCGAGTAGTTATTAACAAAATATGGACACATGTATTGAAAAATGTTTTAAAACATTTTGTAAAAATCACATCTGGGCACGGTCATATTTTTGCACGAAAAAGTCTGGAAAATTCTGAAGAATTGAGATCAAAATTTCTCGTTACATACCGGGCCAGACCCCGATCAATTTTCCTCGACTGGTGCTGGACAGCCGCTAAGAAAACTTTCTCGGCGGTAGGCAGCCGCGAGTTTCAATTTCCAGCCAGGTTAGCCCAGAATGTAATTGTCGAACGCTTGGCCTGGCGGGGCCCAGAAAATCTGCGTCTCTCAGTGGCCTCTCTCGACGTTTTCCTTCACCCCCCACCTCTGGTGTCCAAGTCCAGTACTTTTTCTTCTTTTACTTTCACGCCCTCCTCCTAACCAGAAAACCTTCGCGTGTGCTCTGCGCCGTTTTGCGGATGAAAACAAAAGTCGACCCCTTCCCCGACGCGGTAACAAACTATTTAGAAAAAAAAAGTACCGTGTGTCTAGTCAAATTTTCCATCGCAGTAAATTGCCCTGGGGGCTCTGCTAATACGTCGCGTCTCACATGGAACAAGGTGGAGGGGAGAGCAAATGCATTGCAAAATGAGTCCTTTTTCCTTTCTTTCCGTGGCACGTTCGCATATATATTTTTTAACGTACGTATAAAGTTCCTATAGATGCTGCTTGTGTTTTCCGTCGTTCTTTTAGCCGGCACACGCAGACTTTTGCCGGGCAATCGGTCGTCGCAAGAGTCCTCCTCCCACCCACCCGTCCACCCCGAACGGAACGCATCTCTTCCCCTGTTCAGTTCGCACACGCCATTATACATCACACTTTCTCATTCCATGCCGTTTTTCTCCGGGCACCCTCGTCTTTTTCTCGCCTCTCTTCCGAGTGTCTCTCGACGCTGCTAAAAACCCTGGGGTTTCCTCGCTTGGCTCTCTCAAATATCTGCATGCATATATATATATATACGTATTATTTAACACATTTGAGTACAATCGCTGGCCACCCAACGGTCATTGGCCATCTGTGTGCGGAATCCCATTGGAGAGCATCATGAAAACGGTCCAGCAGGCAGCCAGCGAGGGTTTTTTTATTTTTTTTATCACAACCCCCTGAGTGGCTAATCACTGTATATATATATATATATATATATATATATATACATGTTTTATATGCATGTATATATAAACGTACTTACGTTCACGTAACGCGCGCCGTGGTCTGAGATAAAAAATTAGCCCGTGGAGTTGCAAACGTTTCCACCTTAAATCATATATTTATCGCGACATTAATTCAACCCTTTTAGGACCAACCTCGGGGGTTTTTCTCATACCCCGCGGATGTTACCCCGGAGTTACTAGTCACCACCCACCCCCTGCTCAACTCCTACCTCATTTCTCGGCCGTTAGAACTCGTACCTTGCTTCACTCGTGTGTTTTACGTCTACTCACACGGTGAGCGATACATACACGCACACACACACACACAAGACTCGACAAAACCCTCATTTTCTCTCACTTGAACACTCGCACTCGCTCTCTCGGCTGTTTTTCCCGCACGTTTTCCTCGAGTTCTCTCTCGGAGCATTCATCCCCAGCTCCTTCTCTCCCTCCTTTCTCCACTTCCATTCGGGACGACAGCCCGTTACCTCGCTAATTTCTCAGATTCAAGTATTTTTATGTACCACCCGCTCAGCAACTACCACCATCATTGCTAACCCGTTCTGGACTTGCCTTTGCTTGCCAGCCCCACCCATTCCTCACGACGCCAAGCTCCAGGACCGTCCGCCAAATCCTCTCGTTTATTATTTAGAGAGGGCCAAAAGCTCATGTGGCTTTTTCTTTTCTCCCTATATATATATATATATATATATATTGTGATATACAGTAGTCTATATATAGACTAGCTTTCTCCATCCTCTGAGTACCCACACTCACGCATGTATATCTTCCTGTATTAAACGTGTGTGTGTGTATGTATACAGATAAAAGTACGCTAGCGTCCGAACTCGTATCCGCACTACCCCTTTTTCCAGCGACTACCCCCCCCCCCCCTTGTATTATCTCTTCTTATAATTCTACGACCCTCGCGGGTGCACCCTCTTCCCTCACGTTAACGTTGCCCCTACGTCAACGACGTTGTCATCGCGATCCTACCGGGCTTTTCTTTTTGTATTGTATATTATGAACTCTCTTTTTCACTATCGTACTTGAAGCTACGTCGTTACTATCGTAGTTGACTGTCTGTCATCACGGTGCATTAACCCGAAGGGTGATTCTAATGACCAACTCTTTTTCCAGTAATCCAGAAAATGCTTAGATATATATATATATATTTTTTTTCAATGATATATAGTAACGAAAAAATTCCTGCTTTTTTGGCCGGAGTTGTTTTTTAATTTTTTTTTAATATTTTATCTCAAATTTTTGTAGAATTTGTGGAATACCTAAAAATAGTTGAACATTTTTTGGTAAACAAAAATTAACACGAATGTGTAAAGTAAGTTCACACGGCATGTGTAAATGTAGAATTTTTAGTAATAGACAACCAGAAAAACAAAAATTAGCATCTCACAAAATTCAGTAACCATTGCATATGGAATATACAACTTTTTATTTGTAATACAGGCAACAGACACAATAAGTGAATTAATTAATTAATCAATGAAAAATGATATTCCATCAAAATTATATTTCTTACGATTAGATAATTAATTAAAATAATATGAATAATGGAATATGGAATAATGAATGAATTAAACTGGAAATATCGATCAATATTTCACGAAAGAATTAATTTCCTGCATAAAAAAAATATATTTGCGAAAACATAAATAAAAATATATGTTCTATACATGAAATATATATATGCTACATATGTCTGATATATTTTGTATGTAAATCGACATACATATTTGGCCTCTAAGATAAATTATATGATAAAATTTTTGTAGAATTTGTGGAATACCTAAAAATAGTTGAACATTTTTTGGTAAACAAAAATTAACACGAATGTGTAAAGTAAGTTCACACGGCATGTGTAAATGTAGAATTTTTAGTAATAGACAACCAGAAAAACAAAAATTAGCATCTCACAAAATTCAGTAACCATTGCATATGGAATATACAACTTTTTATTTGTAATACAGGCAACAGACACAATAAGTGAATTAATTAATTAATCAATGAAAAATGATATTCCAACAAAATTATATTTCTTACGATTATATAATTAATCAAAATAATATGAATAATGGAATATGGAATAATGAATGAATTAAACTGCAAATATCGATCAATATTTCACAGAAGAATTAATTTCCTGCATAAAAAAAATATATTTGCGAAAATATAAATAAAAATATATGTTCTATAGATGAAATATATATATATGTTACATATGTCTGATATATTTTGTATGTAAATCGACATACATATTTGGCCTCTACCACAAATTATATGATTTATGCAACCATTTTCATGATTTTATTAAGAATCAGTAAATATCTTGTGCATTACGTGTTAAAATATATTTTATGACGAATGATCTAATGATATTATACATTTTTTACCAATGAATAATTCATTGATGCTCCCAATTTTACTTGGTAATTTTTTTAGTGTCAATCATTTAAAAAAAATTACGCACTATTTTTTTTTTGTTGTTTCTTTTCATTGTTTGATTTATTTACTGCCTAACGTACCGGTCTTTTCTACGTTCCCAGGGGCCTGTCGGTTCAAGTATCGAGGACACAGGAAAGGAAACTCGATAGTCGAGCTGTCCGTTGCCCCGTCCATAGTCGTACATCTACTCGCTTATATACATACACATGTATAGTAAAAAGAGAAAAGTATTGTTTATTAAATAAATACATATTTGGTGTACGAGCCCTGCTCATAAAAGCCGGTACGGACAGCGTTATATGGTAGCGATTCTGCATCAAATTCTATATATATATATATATATATATATATATATATATATATATATATATATATATATATATATATATATATATGCTACTTTACAGAGCCGGCTGGGCCTTTATTTTTGACGGTTCGGTTTTGTTGTCATAGGACCGAGCCCCGTGTATATGGGGGTTTCCCCTTCACCAAAAATACTGGCCAGCGATATAATGCAACAACGTTTTAAAACGTGTGTTGTCTGCTGCTCTTGCTTTTCGGTATATCCTCCAATTCGTATTATACTATACGCTCTTGTCGTTTTTCGTCGCTGTCTTACTAGATGGAGAACTTTCAACGACGTTGCAATTCCGCGAATGAAACTTCCATGTACCCATATCCTTTTTGCAACCCCGAAAAACATACAATGGACCCATGCAAAGCCCAGGATTTGGGTCGAATGTATATTATATTCGTGTTCTCTCGATCTCTGCACGCCCATTTCACGCCATTATAACATTGTATTTGATAAGTACATTCTATACCATGTATATAACTATACACTAGGTATATAGTATACACTAGGGTCATGTGAATATAATTGAAACGAGGCAACAATTTCGTAGGTCTTGGATGAATTAAACCCTTCTTAACCCTTCTTATCCCTTTCGAGTCTTGACAGGAATCGATTTATTATACTTAATTCGAGATCGTCACGGCTTGAGAGCTTATCGAGAATCACAACTTTTTTATCTAACCAGGTCGTGACTTTTTGCAATTTTTTATTTTTTCAATCGCCATTTGTGTTTAGTTGGGGAATAACCGGCTCTTAATTTATTTATATCAGTTATTTTTTTGTTTCATTCATTTGTTTCATGACGGAACATTTTTATGAAACGTCCCGAAGAGACAGAGCGAAGAACTCTGTCCGCGCACTGACGACACCTCTGTTGGCACAACACACTGATATTTTGCGTCTTTAATTCTTACGTAACGATTTTTAAAAAATTGATGTTTCTCAAAAACTGTCATACGCGAAATTTTTTCTTTTTTTTTTAACGATGTAAATTTAATTTTTATAGCAAAAAATATAAAAAAAAAAAGTAAATTCCATCGTTTTCGGATCCATTGATAAAAAAAAACTGTCCAAACTTTAATTAATTCCTCTCGCTCGAAATTTTTTCTATTTTTCTTCGATCTTTGAACCATTTTGCCCTCGTTGCGAATAGAAAGGGGCCATCAACAGATCTGTCTGAAAATTCTGTCGATATCTCGATGTTTAAAAAACGATTTTTAAAAAATTGATGTTTCTCAAAAACTGTCTTACGCGAAATTTTTTCTTTTTTTTTAACGATGGAAATTTAATTTTTATAGCAAAAAATATACAAAAAAAAAGTAAATTCCATCGTTTTCGGATCCATTGATAAAAAAAAACTGTCCAAACTTTGATTAATTCCTCTCGCTCGAAATTTTTTCTATTTTTCTTCGATCTTTGAACCATTTTGCCCTCGTTGCGAATAGAAAGGGGCCATCAACAGATCTGTCTGAAAATGTCTTCGGGGCGCCCCGAAGAAACGGAGCAAAGAACTCTCTGCCGTCGGTCGCGCTGCTGGCTGGGGCCCAAGGCGCGAAAAGCGCGTTGTTCGATAAGGTGCGTGGAACGGGGCGAGGTAGGGGCGCGCAGGGCGGCGGGGTGGAAGGGGGGGGGGAGAGGAGGACTAGGCGTCGCGGCGCTGACGATGACGCGTATACATATAGACATTGCTATATAATATGTATACATGCCAGAAACTTTTTCAGGGTGGGAGAAAGCGAGAAGTGAGTGAGACAGAGGGAAACCATTGAAGGGAGGGGGGAATTGACTCAGCAATGAGAGAGACAGACAAGCCAGCTGTTGGACATGTCTAGCTCGCTCGCTCTCGCACGGGGTAAAGCAGTGCGAGAGAGTTGCAGCGTGGTAAAGGGAGGTAGGGAGGGGTGGGGGCGGGGGGGATACGAGCAAGAGGCGAGGGGAGAACTAAAAGCAGGCCTGTTGGTTGGTTTCAACTATATTTGTTTATATTTACACAATAAGCAACAGCGGGGCTCTCTCCCGGACGCAACGCACGCCATGCCACATTGAGACCGTAGGCGAGTGCGGCAACTCCACCAGAGAGCGAGAGCAAGAGAGAGAGAGAGAGAGAGAGAGAGAGAGAGAGAGAGAGAACGCAGCAGAAAAGGAGAGCGACAAAGTTCCTTCGTTTGCTCAGCACGGTGCTTCTCCTGCTCTTTCTCTCTGTCTCTCTCGCCCTCCCTCTCTCTCTCTCTCTCTTTTTCTCTTTCTCTTTTTTCTTGTGTATGTACCGCTCGCACGTTTAGTTAGTGCTCCAACTCGCTCGAAGCCGGTTGCTCGTCGTGTATAAAGGGAAAATAAAAATATAAAGGAAACCGTAAAATTACGAATTTTTAAAAAAGTTGAAAATTTCCCGCGCTTTTTTTTCAAATTCATGATACATGTACGCACACCCTCTTTCTCTCTCGCTCTCTCTCTCTCTCCGTGTGTTAGCGTGCGTACTCCCCACTCCTCAGGCCAGTTTGGGTGCAGCAATTTTTTTTTTTTTACCGGAGTTTCAGTCGGCACGAACTCGGCGCACGTGGACTGTTGCGGGATTCCCCGGGTACCTACATGTGCGTAGTGCGCGCGCGCGCCTATCAATCGATCCTCGCGTTTCTCGAATCCTCGAGAGATCGATATTTTCAAATTTCACCGGGACTTTAATTGATATATTTATATATTTTTAATAGAAAATTAACGACGGTGATAGAGTTTTCATGTGATGTTTAAATTTTTATTAATCTTCGGTTTAAATCACGTTTTTTCGTCGCATTTGATATTTTAGCAGTGCGCGCTCGTTGGATTAATCTGGGGACTGTGCTCGCCTTTCGCGCTTTGTGCGCTTTGCTCCGCCAACTCGTGTATTTTTTTCTTTTTTTTTTTTCATTAGCAAAGTGAGTTGTTTCACGTGTTCGTCTCGTACAGAGATCGAGAGCAAAGTCGTCGGATGGAAATACCAGGAAAAAGAGCGTGGAATATATTTATTCAGTGACTCGGTGAATTTCGGATATACGACACGAAATAACTTCGGCCCGTTGAGTTTGAAAAACAAAACAAACAAAAAAAAATTGTTCTCCTTTCGAAAATAAAAACTTTTTAAAAAATTCGTATTGCCAGGATTACAGTGATATATCGTTGATTTGTGTGTGTTTGCGTGTTTTACACGCGAGTGTCGCGATTTAATTTTGTGCGTGCACGAGATATTAAAGAGAGAGAGAGAGAGAGAGAAACAGAGAAAAAGCGAGAGAGAGAGAGTGTGAGAGAAAAAATGATGACATGATTCCAGGACGATGGCATAATGGATCATGACACTGACGGTGACGGCGCTATCAATTTGTCAACATCCCAACGACCATCGGCATCGACAACACCAAATGGCGACGTGACCCCCTATGGCCAAGAACAACAGGACATCGACCAGGTATTTTTTGTATTCTAATTGTGTACAAAAAAAAAACAAGCACTGGCCTCAAATGCATGTTTCATATCAGTCAAACTTAGTATTTATTATAATCGTATTAATTAACTAACCGTCGTTCGCCGTTATTTCATAATTTAACTCGTCTAAATTAAATTTAACAATAATAATAAATATTTCAATGAAATAAAATAACAATGTAAACCAATTGCGATTGGATTTTTTTTATTTAATATTAGTGCGAAAAAAGTAATATACAGAGAGTTCCACAAGTTTATTAATAGTAATTGAGTTTGCTAAAAATTGCGCAGACAGGCTGGTCTCGAGGTTTATAATTGTGGCAAACTCTCTGGACCTGAGTGTTTCGTGTTCGAAAAAAATTTTGCGCGTCTTGATGAGTTTTTTTTTTGGTGCTAGACAGATTTTAAATCGTCAAAACTTTCGGAGATTGACTAGAAGAAGATAGACCAAAAGACTGATAGCCAAACCTCAAAATCTCCGAAAAATAATATTTAGTCTTCTGAAGGGCTAAAATAAAAATCGAAGTGAAAAAATAATTGCGAGGAAACGAGCAAATTCATGGTTTACGAAAAAATAAAAGTCCATCAACGAAATCGGAGCTCAGATTGAATTGCAACTCTTCTTATGCTACTAGCAAATTAATTCTTATGAAATATCAATATTTTCATCGAAATAGTCCTTCTCTGGTGAAGCCATCATAACAATAAGTATCATAATGAAAATTCTCTTCGACTAAACGTTCAGCAATATCAATGATTAAAAAAACGTTCAAGCATCTGTGCTTGAATGCACAATAGTGCACACAATAGTGCACAATAGTTGAATTATAATTTTATGAATCGTTCGATAACCTAACGAATTTTTAACCCGTTTTTAACCTACCTCGTAATATCATCAAAAATTCTTCGCAATTAAATATGAAAAATGAATATATCTGTTAATATCAAAAAACTCCTCCATGGCAACTCAAATGCAAAAAAAGTCAATCGTCATTTTTTTCGTACTTAAAAAATCTTCCATTACCGGATAAATATTCGAAAAGAAGAATTTACGATAAACGTTTGAGAGCTTTAGTTCTCGCAAAATCTACGCGCACGTGAAATCTATGCCCGGTGTTACAAGCCATATATATATACATATATATACTATACGAGTAAGCCGGGTCGAGGCGAATACTTTCTTTCGACTGCTCTCTATGAGGTTTGACACCGCAAGAAAGGCCATAAAATCGAGCTCCCCCCTGATTTTAAATTCAATTCAAAATCCCGAGATGGGCGTGTGTGCACCTTCTATGAACTAAAACTCGACGGTAGCTCAAAAGGGCGACTCTATACGATATATATATATATATATATATATATATATATACATATATATATATAAGTACTCGAAGTTAACGTATACATATACATGTATATATGGAACATATAAATCGTGTGGGAAAAGTGGCAACGAGGGAAACAAATGTTTTATGGCCCTTAAAACGTTCTTTTGGAGGGCTCGAAAGGCCCTCTGGTGGCGATCCGAGAGAAAAAAAAAAGGTTACGTGTATATTATACGGGCGCACAGGTTTTACCCGCACCGGAGTAACGCAACGATGCGTATACTACTTTGCCACCACACAAGGTGTATATATACGTATATATATGTATTATACACGTATATAGCCAGCAACAGGAGCAAAACAGAAACGAGTGCGAAGCTCTTTTGCGGGTGAACGCGTGCACGAGGGCAACATAACCCCCTCCGATAAACCCCCCTCCCTTCTTATGCTACAGCATGCAGCGCCGTGTATTCGTGATACAAAGTACAGTCAAATCTCTCACAGTTCATATTGGAGACATCTGAATTTTATGAAGGATAAACCTGTCGCGTATGTATATATAATGGGGTGCAAAAGTAAGCATTGCCACGAGCAAAATACACAGTACAGTCAAATCTCTCAGAGCTCATGTAACATGACGTGAGACGTGAGTTTTGTCAAGGACCAATCATCGACCATATCGCTTCCCCTTCTCTCTCGCCCCGGCGAATGAGAACTTCTTGGTGTACCCCCACTCCACGCGTCTAGACTACGCAAAGGTAAGTGGGGAGAGTCTCCACTATCGTCTCATGTAGAAATTCTCGCTCGGCATTAATGAATTTTTTTCATGTGCTATTTCTATGAATCCCAAATGCATTCCACTTTAAAGATTCGACTATTAATCGTTTCTCCATGAATTAATTTATTGAGTTTAAATAACTGTACTGATAATTATATTACATTAGGACTAATATACATGGCCGTTGACCGATTCCAAGTTATACCTAAGACCACTTCCGTACCATCGAAGGAAAATGAAAATGTAGAAGATTCCACTGTATTGCTTGGCGTGTGTCGAGTGTCAGAGGGATCTCGTATATGTGCAAAATAGCAGGGATATAAAAAAAAGGAGTAGAATGGAATATCATTCGCGAAGAGATAAAGAAATAACGATTCGCGGATGTAATGTATATGATTGTCTTCGTATAGGTGACAATTTTATCTTTGTGCTATGGGAGGAAACGAATGTCAAAATTTTAACGATTCTTTTGTTGGGTAGAATAAACCCACCGGTAAATTAAAGCTTAAGGATCAGCCCCAGTGAATGAAAACCCGTGTTAAAATTACTACTGTATATAAATATACTTTGAGGGCAAATGTTCATTTACCGGGACCCATTAATTCGCTGTCAAAATTATCCTATACAGGAAATAAATTTTTAATTATTATTTAAATTATTTAAAAATATATATATTTCTTAGTGTTTATGGCCTCATTGAATCGTTTAAGTTGTCATGATGAATTCTGACACTATTTCGATGTGCGTTGATGTAAAAAAAACAGTTACGAGCTTTCAAGTCAAATCAATGTCGAATTAAAAAAATGATAGTCGTACGAATGGAAAAATTTGTTTTATTCAAACAACATTTTAATGAAATAAATTTCATTTTTAATAAACAAATCTTGGCTTAACGGACCCAATACAACAAAACTGTCTCAAATGAAAAAAAAAAAACCTCACAGGAGAAATATCACGAGACGAAACACGTCTGATACAAATCCTTCGCCCCTAATATCTCGCATATTATCCCTAATACACGTAACGGAGAGTCTTGAGAAGACGGAAATGGTCCACAGAGAATCTCGAGAGCGACCCTTCGAAATATATCAGAGAGAAGGAGAAAGGGAGCCTGGTTAGGGTCGAAAACCACTTCTCGAATCTCGCTCGTCCTTCGCGCGCTCTCCTCCCGTACATTTCTATCTCGCTCACGAGCCTTCGAGTGAACTTGCTGTCGAGCTTCTGACTTACGTACAAGTACACGCCAAGTTTATCCAACGAACGTCGTTCTCCTCGTTGTTCGTCGCTTTCTTGGCCCATTCTATTGCTATACACCACCAATATACATATACGTGAGTCCATATCTCGCAGCATGAAGCCAACGCACGATCAAAGTCCCGCGGCGGTGTCGGGCTGACACTGTTTATAATTTAAGGAGATTCACCGCGCGACTCAACTCCACTCTCTGATTTCTGTTCTTTCTCTCTCTCTCTCTCTCTCTCTCCCTCTCCCTCCCTCTCTCTCCCCCCCCCCTCCCCTTCCCTCTCTCTTTCTCTCTCCCGACAAGGGTGGTTGTCGAGGTTTCCGTTGCATAGGTTATATAACCCTCGTTTCATCGAGCCTCGAGAGACGTGAGAACGGAAGTCAAGCTTGCTTTCTCAATTTTCATTGCTCTTTCGTTCCCTCTCTTTTTTTTATCTCTCTTTCTCTCTCTTTGGCTATATATATAGGGCTCTCCAGGAATTCTTAGTTTCTCTGAAGTCGGAAAGCGGACGAACATTAAGCCGTCACTAATCATCGACACAGTCAAGCTTTACATGCATGTAATACGGTGTCGTTTGTCAACATGTGGTCAAAATCCCTAAGTGTCGCTATATATATCTATCGGTGGAAATTAATTATTATGATAATAATAATAATAATAATTATCTATCATTTATTAGTTGCACTTGAAAGAGTGCTTTTAAAGTCATCCAAAATAAACATGGGTTGGATAAATAATAATAATAATAATAATGAATATTCTTATTAGTATTATCACGAATTAGATAAAAAAAATTACGAACAAATAGCGTTTTCACGTTCTACAAATTGCTCGAGTCTTTTTTTTTACTTCATTTTTTTTTTTTTCAACGAACCCATATTAGAAAATTACTTAAAAATTTTGCATAAAATTCCCCTCATTTTGTCGTGAAAGATTACAATGCTCCCTTTCTCTTTCGCATCATCGAAATTCGTTGAAAGTATTGACGATCCCCCCCGCGCGCCCGCCCCGCCGCCCAATGCAAAGAGAATCTCATGGAGGGTAGGAAATAAGAGGCAGAAAAAGGAGAGAAGTGTAAAAGACAATGTGAGGGAGAGAGGGAAGGGAAAGAAAGAGAGAGAGAGAGAGAGATGTGGAAAGAAGAAACAAGAATGGTGTCTGGATAAAAGACAAGCAAATTCTCACCTTCCCACGGGCCCGTTTTGCCACTTTCACCCTCCACCCCTTCTTCTCTTCAATCCAGCGTCCTTGAAATCGCAAATTGCGGGTAGTCTCTGTCCTTTCCAATCAAGCAGCCGAAAGCTCTCTCTTTGCGTCGATGGTTTTTGCAGCTCTCTGCGAACTGGCCACGCTATTCCTCCCCTTTACTTCTCCTGTTCTTTATCATCCTTTCACCCCAACTCCATTTTTTCATCCCTTGGCCTCCTTACTCGTTCTCGCACAACCTCTAAAGTCTTGGCGTTCCTCATTTCGAAACCTCCCTCGAAAGTCGAAAGAGAACTCACTCTCTCTCTCTCTCTCTCTCTCTCGCTCTCTCTGCTATGAATATCGATGCCTTCTCTCTCTCTCTCTCTCTCTCTCTCTCTCTAATCTTACTGTTCTCCGCGAACGTTCGCAGAAAAAGTTACGAAAAAGTCTCTCTGTCTTTTTCTCTCTCTCTCTCTCGCTTTCTTTCTGAAGGGGTGCAAAGTCACTACCTCCATTGCCATTGAGTTTCAAAATTGAATGAATTTCATTCCAATATCCCGTAATCAGAACTAGCAGTCTATATATATATATATATATATATATATATATATATATATATATATATATATATAGATTGCTAGTTCTGATATATACATGAGTGTGTGTTTGCGTGTACGCGTGTGTATGAGTGTTGCGTGTACTACATCTGGTGGAGATATAAAAATTACATATTGGATGATACACGTGTCAGCTACGCTATAGCACCGTATTCTGCGACGAAATATTCGTTACGGCTATCTAGTGAGCATAAAATATATTTGGAAACAGATGTATTTTTCGCCGATAATTTCGCGGGCAATTTTAAATATGTTATATAGATATATATATTCTTAGTGGGAAAACTTGACGAGGCAAGGAAAAACGACCCAAAGGGTTGAGAAAACGTTGTCATTTTTTTTTTAGCCAATTTAGATCAAGTTTTGCTTAAATTAAGCAACTTGTCAACTTCACAACAATTAAAATTTTAACAAAATTTTCCACAAATGTACAACATTTTTTCGGATATTGAGCAACAAGATTTCCATACTTAAAATATGCTGGGTGTGGAAATAATTTTCTCGAAAATATGCTTATGTTTTATTCATACGCCTTTTCTTTACATTTACTATCTTATCTTGAACGGAAATGACAGTAATTTTCAAATTAAATAAGAATTAATATTTTAACGAAAAAGATAATTCTGCTCGTTCTACATTCGTGCATAGTAAAAACAACGATATTGATCGTCATATAAGAGACGTCAATTTCCATTCATAACTGTGATATAATTCTTGGATACTCCTCATTGCAGTAGTAAAATTTCATACAACAGTTATGAGCTTGGAGAAAGAAAGTATGTGCCTACGCATAATCGACACATTTCATGTCTCCTGCATTACGTAGATTTCATTGTATATATATATATATATATATATATATATATATATATGTATAGTATGTAAAGCTTTGCCAATGATATAGAATATGTGATGTGTGTGCATAATATAATATATACATCGTACTTGAAATTAACGTTTCAACGTTTGCAGAAAAAAATAATAATTCGCTCATTGAGCTGCGTAAAAAAAAATTAAGTAAAACGCTCGTGTCTTATTATTGATAATGGCGTATCATATATTCCTATTTTAGAACTAAAACATCTGTACAAATAATAGGGCTTATGCGTGCTTCATTATAAACTAAACCCTCCGCAATGTACTACGATAAAAAGTAGAACGTCTAGTCTTTATCAATATATCAGAAAACTGAGCTCAAAAAAAAAACCATATCCTCATACACCATTAAATTCACACTTGGTACTGCATAACTGCAGAACCGAGCTGTAAGAAAATGGAAAATTTCGTCACCTTTTTTATGGTAACGTGTAACGTAGTAACTGAGGTAGAAAAATATTTAAAAATAAAAAGAAAAATATGCGTCACATCATGGTTGATTATTCGTAGATTACCCTGTTTTGGGTAAGTGCAGGATAATTAGGATTGTTTCACTTCCAATGCCACTGCGATTTTTCCGTTATATTTTTTTACTTTTTTTTCTTGTAAGATATTTTCCATGGGAGCACACCAGTCATTGACTGTCGACGTTGACTAATAAACGTAGGACAATCTTAAATTCTCTTTGACTTTTTATAAAGCCAGGGTGATCCTGGACGTTAAAAATATGGATCTCAATAACCCTTGTTGGTTTATCGTATGATCCTATAAAATGTCATTTCATAAACTTAAAAAGGAGTTAACGCAATGTCAACAAATCTTTTGTCAGATATGGCGAAACAAATGATTGTTTATCATTACGTAATTTCAATGAAAGATTCAATCGGGTTAAATAAAGCAAAATAATCATACAATTGAAAAATTTTGCACCGTAAAAATGTGTCAATAATAACTAAAGATTTATCGTCTCCTCCAGTTGCCTGTGCCAACTCTCCTGGAATTAATGTTGTATATATGGAGCTTGAAATGGAGATTCTCAGTGTGGTGACGGAGAATGAGGGACCAACGTCTTGTAAAAGCACGAGGTTTTACCTGAATTATTAAACACGATAGAAACCTCGTGGCCGTGTACTTAAATCCAATCGAGAAATCCCAGAGTCTCTGGCAACGGTCTCTTTGCCCCCTATACCGCCATGTAATGTATACATACATATATATATATATATAAATCATACACATAATACACGTCTCGATCTTCCACCTTCGGTTTCCCTTCGATTTCCCTTTCCCCATAAAACGCAGGGGCTATTCACCTATATATATATATATATATATATATATATATATATATATATATATATATGCACAGTACTATGGTACTCTATACTGTACACTACGCACACACGAGAACAAGACGCTGAGACTCTGCTGTGTTTAAGGTCGATTACGTTTCATTATTCACACGCCAACTTCGTGCCGTTGAGTGATACCCCAGCCTAGAAATCTCTCGTGATGGTAGACGATTTCAGTGTTTAGCGATACAATGATGATTTCACCCCCATATATATACATATATATATATATCGTTCAGCATCACGTTTTATACCTAAACTCCACCTGGTAATATTGTATCGAACGATATTACTCGATGATTATTTGTTGCACGATGAAATCTTGAATATGGATTTTCCATTCGTGTTCTTGATATTCAATCCACTGCATGTTGATTATATACGAAGCTTGATTAAATATTAAAATTGAAGTCGTAAGGGAAGAGACAGAGAGACAAATATATATGTAGGAACAGGAGAAAAAAAAATACCTTGGATAGTAAAACTTTGAATAATTTTTTTTTCGCAAGTTTTTGTTCGGTGTGTGCAGATAATTACAACAACAAAAATCTCCCTTGATGTAATCCCCTAAAGACTTTTAACAGACAAATTAACAGAAGAGGCAGTTTCTCCTATATAGGAGAAACTTCCTCAAGGGAGATTTTTGTTGTTGTAATTAGCAAATACCGAACGAAAACGTGCGAAAAAAAAATTATTCAAAGTTTTACTATCCAAGGTAATTTTTTTTTTGTAGCGCTTAGAAAATTATACGATCGAGATTGGATCGTTCGTGATAAGCCACACGAGTTTGTACACACTTGTTTGAGTGGAGAAAAACTGATTAGATACAATTGACGTAATACGTTATCACCGTTTTTACTGAATTAATATTGGAATTAACGCTTGATTAATGATTGAATCTATTAAATATGCCAGGTACGTTTATTCTTTATTTTATATATAAAATAGATATCGAAGTTTATAGATTTATATAATTTAAAATTGTCACAATAATTGTAAGACACGATTTTCTTAACGTAAGGTCGGAACTTTAGTTCGAACGGAATTTTAAAACAACCTTAAAGCTGAGATAACTTTCGATCGAACGTCCCTTATAAAATTTGAACCTCAATTAACGAAATTTTAGAACGTTAAGTTGGAACCTCAGCTCGAACTATAGTTTGAAACTATCGTCAGTTTGAATCAATTTTAAATGAAACTCGAGATATAAAATTCGACTCTCAATATGTCAATACTACAATTATTTTTCTTATCATATGTTAGTAGCTTTATTCGAATAAATTATCGCTTTTTTTTTTACGTATGTATTTCTCAGTTTGATAAATGTTTCTATTAATGACATTGGACGCCATTTGATCGCAATACACGTGTATGTGCTAGTCGTGGTGAACCTTGATTCTTGTCAATGTTAACGTCGTATTCGTGAAATATATGGTATATACAGCGAATGCTTGACAAAACCACAATTCTTTCGACGCGCGAGCACCACCTGAAATAACTCTACGAGACCAAACTTTTGTGCCGTCGCGAATAAACATTATCAGTGTGACGATGGTCGCAGAAACACATGAAATTCAACCATTTTTCGCATCCCCCCACTTGTGAATATATATATATATATGCATATAATATAATGCTTCGAACATCGAGAGTTACATACATACATATATATATATGTATATATGTATGCATGTAAACGTGTATATGTGACGAGAGGGGCAGAGGAAACACCTGAAACAACTACATACAATATTATGTATATGGACGTATATAATATGATAATATAATGATCGAATTCTCGGTACTCTTACTTGTGATTTTTTTAAAAGAGAATATCGAACTCAGGTTCAGGCATCGTTAAAATTAAAAATACTTTTATTATTTTCTTCTTATATTTTTGTATCCTCAATACTATATTGAATTTATTGTTTTGTTTTATTTTTAATGCCGGACGCCAAAGTGTCGTTATTTAAATAAACATTTGCAATTGAAGGGTGTTTTAACCTGTCGATAAATGCTTACCAGTGAATGATTAATTCGATGATAAAGTATGTAAAAAATTGGCTAAATCAGTTCGCTGGTAGAGAATAGAAATTGGCTCGATATAAACTTGTACCTTTACCTGATTTGGTTACATTATTATTTTTTTTATCGAAAAAATTATTCTTCAAATTTAATAAAAATTGATTGGGTCGTATAGAGTGACTTTGAGAGTCGACTGTCATTTTTTTACGTGCCTGTAGATTTTCAATAAAAGAATAAGAAAAAAAAACAAAAATTCAATCCATATATGAAACCATTTTCATCTGATATTTGACACAATTCCCTTTTTCACATTTTACGGCAATCTTGTTCGTTTTCGAGTATTTTTTTTTTTTCGTCACTCATTCTTATACGAGAACATTGCGAAAATTAGAAAAAAAAGGAGTTGGAAACGCGAACAGATTCTCGTGCTTTCTCGTAGTTTTCGTCAACGATGTGACAAAGAGAGAGGGAGAAAAATAACCATTGGAAGGAGTACGACGAGAGAAAATGCTGCTTTTCGCAGACACTGGGAACTTAATTAAAAGCACGCGCGATGATGATTATTTGCTGAGTCTCGGGTGTTCATCCCGTTTATTTTGGAAATTGCGCCCTTCGAATGGGCTCTTCCTTCGTTACTCTCGTCCATACAGACAGATATATCTATCTATCTTTTTATTCAACGAAATAAAGGAGTTAAGCATAGGAGAAAATTCGACATCTTTGCTCCCGTTTTCCTTTTTGTGTACCGGGAAATTCTAAGCACTTTTCAGGCAAACACTTTGGGAAATTTAACGAACAAACCTCGAGAGAAAACAACGAATTTATGAACAATAATAAATAAACCCAATCAAAGACTTTTCGAAAATAATGTTCAATCCTTTCGTCTCTCAAAGTTTTTTTTTTTGCTTGAAATTATAATAATTTAATTAGAATTTTAAGCAACTAATAACTCGTGTGCAACGTGATAAATATGAAAAATTATCCATCCAGAAATATTTCATTTCAAAGTGTAATGAGTAGTTGGCTTGAAAATTTTGACTGTTATGTGTGCATTCAATTTCACATCGCAAATGAAATAATTTGAATATTATTTCACAAAAATAATTCATAGTCTGAGCATTATTTATTATTTTTTAGTGTTCCAATTGCTGGATAAAAATACTTGATATTTCGTCAGGTGCTGTTTACGACTGTACCGAAGCAGTACATTGACACATGTTTTTGATCACGATAAATTGAATAAAATAAAGGTATACCGAAGGTAACGAAAATTATCGTTATAATTATGAAACATATAACAAAGGTTGCGTCAGTCAACGATCAGTCACGATGATATATATATATATGAATATATTATAGCGTGGTGAAAATGATCTCAGACGCGCAAAAAGTAATATAATAAAAATGCAACGGTATTACTTTATCTCGTGTTGAAATTAAAAAATTAAAATATTTTTCATTTAATCATGAATGACTAAATGTATTTAATGAAAATAATTAATTTTCCTATGTTTAATTTTGATGAAAAAATGAGATTATTGAAATCACAAGCGAGCTTGTTCATGCTCTTCGAAGGATTAACGAATAAGTCATACTCGTATTATTTGAAAATGGCTAAAAAATACGTAGAGACGAGTTAAAAGAGCGAGAGATAGAGATGGGTCGAGTAGAATCTTGCCTCGAGACGAGAGTAAAATGAGAATAGAGCGAAAGAGAGAGATAGAGACAGAGACGGATGGAGAATCCATGATAAAGAAAAGGGAACGAGAGATAGGAAGATAAAGAGGGATAGAGTGAGAGAGAGAGAGAGAGAGACAAAGAGAGCAAGCGGGATGCGAAGCGTCGGCTAGAATAAACACATAGATGTTTTCTTTGTTCCTCCAAACTAAACAACCAGCGAGGAATCTAAACAGAGGCCAGAACCCAAATTCAATTTGGTCGCCGGTTTCCTCCTCGTCGTTGTCGTCGTCGTTGTCGTTCTCGTCGTCATCGTCGTCTCTTTTACCTTCTGCAGAGGCTCAACGTTGTTCCCCAATATACATTTTGCCACATTATGGTCACAGCAGTTCAAATCGTGTACTATAGTACACCATTATTTTGTAATATTTCGAAATTTAACCATTAATTCTTTGAAATTCGGCCATTCACGACACACTGCAAGTGTATCACAAATTCTTGAGTAAAGAGTCTGTGAGTGCATAATTTTTCGTTGAGTATCGGTGTCAGTAATGAGTGAGTGCATAATTTTTCGTTGAGTATCGGTGTCAGTAATGAGTGAGTGCATAATTTTTCGTTGAGTATCGGTGTCAATAATGAGTGAATGCATAATTTTTCGTTGAGTATCGGTGTGAGTAATGAGCGAGTGCATAATTTTTCGTTGAGTATCGGTGTGAGTAATGAGTGAGTGCATAATTTTTCGTTGAGTATCGGTGTGAGTAATGAGCGAGTGCATAATTTTTCGTTGAGTATCCGTGTCAGTAATGAGTGAGTGCATAATTTTTCGTTGAGTATCGGTGTGAGTAATGAGTGAGTGCATAATTTTTCGTTGAGTATCGGTGTCAGTAATGAGCGAGTGCATAATTTTTTGTTGAGTATCGGTGTGAGTAATGAGTGAGTGCATAATTTTTCGTTGAGTATCGGTGTGAGTAATGAGCGAGTGCATAATTTTTCGTTGAGTATCCGTGTCAGTAATGAGTGAGTGCATAATTTTTCGTTGAGTATCGGTGTCAATAATGAGTGAATGCATAATTTTTCGTTGAGTATCGGTGTGAGTAATGAGTGAGTGCATAATTTTTCGTTGAGTATCGGTGTCAGTAATGAGTGAGTGCATAATTTTTCGTTGAGTATCGGTGTCAGTAATGAGTGAGTGCATAATTTTTCGTTGAGTATCGGTGTCAATAATGAGTGAATGCATAATTTTTCGTTGAGTATCGGTGTGAGTAATGAGCGAGTGCATAATTTTTCGTTGAGTATCGGTGTGAGTAATGAGTGAGTGCATAATTTTTCGTTGAGTATCGGTGTGAGTAATGAGCGAGTGCATAATTTTTCGTTGAGCATCCGTGTCAGTAATGTGGGAGTGCATAATGTTTTATCGAGTGTCGGTGTCAGTACTCAGTGAGTGCATAATTCTTCGTTGACTATCCGTGTCAGTAATGAGTGAGTGCATAATTTTTCGTTGAATATTCGTGTCAGTAATGATTGAGTACATAATTCTTCGTTGAATATCGGTGTCAGTAATGAGTGAATGCATAATTTTTCGTTGAGTATCGGTATGAGTTATGAGTGAGTGCATAATTTTTCGTTGAGTATCGGTGTCAGTAATGAGTGAATGCATAATTTTTCGTTGAGTATCGGTATCAGTTATGAGTGAGTGCATAATTTTTCGTTGAGTATCGGTGTCAGTAATGAGTGAATGCTGGTAGTATGTGCCCAACGATCAACAAGGATCAAGAGCAAGTGAACAGAGTTGGAAATAATGCATTGTTTTTATAAATGTATTATTGACTTTATTATCTATTATTTCAATAATGGATTGAATTCCATTATCCACTATATTTAAATAATGGACAACCAAACGGGGATCCATTTTTTTTTTGTTTTTTTAGACGAGAGTAACAGAAAAAAAGCACTCAGCTTTTTTCCTGTTACTCTCGTCTCTTTATTACTGTTTCATTATCGGAGTCAATGTACTACGTAAGGATGTTGCCTCCGATAATGAATATAATTGAGATAAAGGTTAAGGTAAATGTTATGTGTGAGTATATTAAGATAAATGCAATATAAGGGAGAATGAGGAATGCGAGGATGACAAGGTGCTGGGGGCTGACGAGAGCGTGGTACATCATTCATATAATAATCGGAATGAATATGCCAGAGAGCGCGAGGAGAATTTGATTTGCTTGTATTTATTCAGATGGTACTACCACGACCGCCGTTTCTGTCTCTCCCTGGGCTTGATATTATACACGTATATTTATCAGTACAGAATGTAGAGTTGAAAGGTAACACAGACGTATATTCGACGACTATGTAACACATATATATAATATAAAAAATATGTGTGTGTGTGTGTGTGTGTGTGTGTGCGTTTTTATACATTGCCATGTTTAACATTATATAAACTCTCGTTTCGATTCTGGAAAATCCAGGGAATGAAAAATAAATTGTTACAAATTAAATAGCTTCTATTAGTCATATATATATACATATGTATAATGGTAGATGGACGATATTTTATCGAGATTCGGTATCAGCGAAATTACGTAATGCTTATCGTGCTATTTTCTCTCGTGGAAAGTAAACATAATAGACGTATATATATTCGACACGTTTAACTTAGTATATTTTCAGTTCATACTATACATATATTCGTTTGATTTTTTATATAAAAGAAAAAAATATTATCATAACGATAAGTGTGGCATTGGCGCTCAATGTTGGCGGTTTACCGATTTCGTGCAGCATCGGGCGCGATTAGTAATTGGTTCAGTGTCATCTTTCCAAATTTTGGTGATTCTTAGTAACACGAAGCTACGTCGAAAAAGCTAACACTATCGGCACAGGTTTCCAGCAATTTTCCTGTGCACTCGTGCGATTGCTATGCATACACAGTCATGGGGCCCGAGCAAAATCGTTCTTCGGTAAGAGTAAGTAGTGACGTGTCGTAAGTTGAATTACAAGTGAAGGAAAGGGTCGTAAAAACCCGAAAGGGTTAATTGAAATAATAGAAAAAATAAATATAAAAAAAAAACTATGAAAAATATAAAGACAAGGACAAAAGTATAAAAAATATATATCTTCAATATAACGAAAATATACTTGAAATATTATATATTTGCGATATTTCGAACTTAGAGGCAGTTTGCCGATTTTGTGCAGCATCGGGCGCGATTAGTAATTGGATCAGTGTATTTTTTCTAAATTCTGGTAATCCTTAGTAGGAACAAGAAATTCTGCCGAAAAGCGAACACTATCGGCACAGGTTTCCAGCAATTTCCAGCAATGGGGCCCCGAGCAGAATCGTTCTTCGGTAAGAGTAAGTAGTGACGTGTCGTAAGTTGAATTACAAGTGAAGGAAAGGGTCGTAAAAACCCGAAAGGGTTAATTGAAATAATAGAAAAAATAAATATAAAAAAAAAAACTATGAAAAATATAAAGACAAGGACAAAAGTATAAAAAATATGTATAAAAAAATATATATCTTGAATATAACGAAAATATACTTGAAATATTATATATTTGCGATATTTTGAGCTTATAGGTACGAGGAGCTTCATAAGAAATAGAAAAGTTTATCGACATTTTTCCGTTTTTTTTTTCGGATTGGAATAAAAAAATGATAAGCTCGGGGGCCACTGATAGAATTCACAATGGCCAGCTAGGTGTCTCATTTGCGTCATTTTTTCTTTCGCATATTCGCACAAGTGTGCTTTACAATGGAAGATTTTTTCTTTTTTTTTTTTTAATATTAGGAGTAGATTCTTGGTCGTAATACATTATAGTCTGATGATAGTGTATACCTCGGCGAGGCCATGTACGTGCGCGTTGCCTCATCATTAAAGCGTTTGTTTGTTCAAAAATAAATATCAGTCATTTCGCCATCTGCTCGTTGCTAGGCGAGAGCAAAGAAACGGTATGTGCGAGAAAGAGATGAAACATGAACAAGTGTATGTTTGTGTGTTTGTGTGTCTATGTATGTGTGAAAGAGAGAGAGAGAGAGAGAGAGAGAGAGAAAGAATCTTTCGCACTCGTGAGGCCTTGGTGATTCCGAAAAAGAGACCGGCTCGTTTCTATCTCGCCTCCGAATTTCTTGTTTCACGGATTTTAAATATTTTTACAGTGTGGTAATTTCGTTTGGTACAGTATCACGCTTTTGCTCCTTTGCTCATGCCACATACACAGGAGACCTCTGGTATGTATCAGAATCTCTCTCGTGTTTAGAAACTCTATTCTATATCCGGCACTCCGCATTTTGAATATACCATAGAGTAAATGCTGCATATATATATATATATATATATATATATATATATATATATATATATATATATATATATATACATAGACGCATAGTCCGAATAGTTATATCGTTTATTTGAAAATGCTAAAGTAGATTGGATCATTCAAATTCATTTGGAGCTTCAAATTTTTCGCGAAATTATCAAATTTTGTGTGACGTTTGCGAATTGAGATTATTATTATTTTTTTTTTGTGCACGAAGATAATTTTTTTGATCCTGATGAAATATCGAAAACGCTTTGAGATAAAAGAAATACGATCATGGCAAAATATTTGGCCGCTTTTATTGATAAACGTATCAACTGAATCGAAGAGAATTACATTTTTAGGCAAGGACGTTTTAAAAAATTACGATCGTAAAATAAACGAGACTTTAAACATTGTTATGAATGAAAGGAGAGTCGAAAAAAGTGAAAAATGTTGAAACTTATGTAGGAATGAAAATAAGAAAAAAGAGGGAAAATGTTTGATAAAAAAAAAAGGGATCGACAGACTGCGTGCTGCGTTCGCATTTTCGCGAGAATGAAAAAAATTCAATGATATTATTAATTCGAGAAAAATTAGATCGGGCAACTCGCCCCTCTCGTATTTTTAGGACGAACAATCGCAGCTGCGTAAAGGAGAACCAAAAAAAAAAAACAAAAAAGGGTGAAAGCTGCTGATAAAATTGTTTAAAAAAAAGAAATCCTTTTGCACGAATGCAAGAGTTGTTTTCTCACTTCAAATAAATATATATTCTACATCCGGAAAAGCTTTCATTTGCTTTACGTATCTTTCGTTCATTCGTTCTGTCACTCATCCTTCCGCTCGGGCAATTCTCGGAGCTCTTTTTTTATATTATAATCCCTTCCGGTTAATCTGCCTCGTGTATTTCTTCCTCCCTGGCGAGTCATTCTCATACTTTATGCTATATCATATGGGAATCCATTTCTATGGGTCATTCAACGAGAACTAGAAGGATTGTTGATCGGCGAGGAAACGGTCCATACTTTGCCAAGGGACCTTGACAATAAAAATACTTTATTATTAAATAATTGAATGATTGAAACTTTTTTTTTAGTCTGCTCTTTTTCTAATATAAAACCAATAGATCAAATGAAAGAGCCTTCAAAAAAGGAACATAAATTTGATCGGACAAAAATGGACCTACTTAATCTGAAATACCCCATATATATATGCTCTAAAAGTTATGTTCCTTTATATATATATATATGGAGATTATGTTGGACGCATAAAGAAATGACATTGACGAGTGAGTTGCGAGAGATCCAAAGAGTGCATATTCACGTTCATCGTTCACTGCTTTTATTCTCCTTGAAGCGTTTTTTTAAAATACTTTTAAAGAGGCAGAAAAAATATAACCAAGAGGCTGACAGTGGGGGTTAAAAATAAAATAAATATACGGAAGTACAGCTAACAGGCAGCTGAAACGCACCAAGTACCGACTATATATAACATTTGATATTTTCCACATCGTATGTGCTCGGTTAAAATCTGTACCGGAATGTGGCAATGGGAAGAAGAGATCGGGGGAAAATGAAAAATCATACGAGGATAAACAGAACGAGCTCTTAGCGGCCCTTTTAGCTTACATATATGGATATTCATCCCTTGGGGTTGGCGTACAATCACACATGATTTTGTGAGAGTACTTTAATTTTGAGTTCATTCAGCATATAATTTCGAGTATATGCCGTCAGCTTTCGTACGTGCTATGCCAATATATCATCCGTAATGATAATAATGACGAATGTAACGAGAGCCACGATCTTTCATGTTTCATCATGGCATTATTCATTCTCTCAATTGTCCTTTCTTTTTTCTCTCTTCTATCTTCTTTTATATTCATCGTATTATCAGAAGCAAATTTTTTCACATGACGCGCAGCCTATCTCGAAATATACTCCCGTATAATAAACAAATATACGTATGCAGGTATGCATGTATTGTGTATATATAGGTGTAGAAATTGAAGTGAGCTGCGAAGAGGAAAAAGAGTGTCTAGT
This sequence comes from Dyspetes luteomarginatus, assembly GCA_963669185.1. Classification (NCBI taxonomy): domain Eukaryota; kingdom Metazoa; phylum Arthropoda; class Insecta; order Hymenoptera; family Ichneumonidae; genus Dyspetes; species Dyspetes luteomarginatus. The sequence continues at coordinate 4,130,375 of OY769910.1, read as the reverse complement.
GGAAAATCTCCACTCCACTCTAACTGTACGAGTTTATATTCCATATACTTCGCGTCGAATATTGTGAAAATGTGAAGCTCCAGTTTCGAAACATATCTGTATTTCTCATCAACGTAGCGAAGAAAATATTTAAACTTCGTGTTACTTTTCGTTAAAACTATTTTTAAGTTTCATTGTCACGAGAAATAGATCGATGACTGAACATTTTTAGACTGATATTAAAACGAGAACTAATTCTATCTATCAGTATAAAAGTTTCTCAACCGAGGCACTTTTTTTTACACTTCTTATTCATAATCCTCGAATAATTATTTAAACTTTGAACGTAGTAAAATTTTATATTACAACATAACGTAATTGTTCTCCACTCATTATTTTCATATTGTGTTGGAAAATAATGATGTAATTCGATTTTTATATATTCCGACATACGTTGAAATTCAATTGCACATAGTGTAAAAAATTCGGCGTTGAAATCCACTATATTCTGCAACATGTATTCGAGATATTGAGCTATTATTCGAATATATATTATCAGATATATTTTTTATCTATCTTACATACTATATGTATATCTCTTGTCCAAGAGCCCTGAAGGCAATTTTAATGGCCGCCATTCAACAGCTGGTTTCAATCCCCGCCATAACCTCAAAACTAAATACAAACGCATTATTCTCGAAGATGGCTGAATAAAATTTGGTAAAAGTATTGGCCAATAAGCTTGCCAAAATTGTGCATTGATTGTATATCAATTTATTCATTTTCATTTGGTAGTCTCTGAAATTAAAGTTTTTTAAATTTTGAGGTGGAAGCGCGAATGAATTTACTACAGTTGGTCATATATGAATTTAAAATCATTAAGAGCGTTAATATTAATACCAAATGACCCGATATTCTATTCAATTCCAAATCAATCGTCTTTAACACACAGTATTTTTTTTTTCTGTTATCTTCCTGGTAATTTTCTCTCCCCTTTTGGATATATCCATGTGGTGTGACTGTCGTGTTTTACGCTCAGTGCTGTTGCGTCAAACGATAAACCGTCACTTGCGGTTTACCAAAATAAAGCAAACAATATTATCATCCGCTGTACACCCGATGTCGTGCGTCAAATACATCGATCTATATATATATACGACAAACATCAAGCTGGATAACTCACTGTAGCTCGAGGGCAGGTGTGACTGTTCCCCTATAATGTATGTTAGATATATACTTAGTTATAGCAGGATCGATGTATCTGGGCTTCGAGTTACTGCGATGTTACGGATCATATTATACCTGACGCGCTTGTTACACATATTCACTACATATGCGTAACCTTCATGATTTTTCCAATAATTATATATAGCTATAGGATGAATACGTCATTACATCGACGATACCAAAGAACGAACCACGTCATGCATTTTTCTATATTTATTACGAAAGAACTGAACAATTTGTCGACTCCAAAATTGATTTTCGTTTCATCTAACGTGTGCCGACAGTAATAATCCATAAATTCTATCTTAAATACTGTCTAGACTGTGAAATATAAAATTACCGGCAAATCATACTCGTTAATTTTTAACTCTACAGTTTTCGAAAATATTAAGATAGGAAAATTATTACTTTCCTTAGAATAAAACGTTATGAGAAAAAAAAAGAAACTATATTTTCAATCAGAAGATTAATATAATACTTAAAGTCATATTTGCGGAAAATATTGACTTACCGTGTTCATTAATTGGCACAGTTGTACAGTTCGTGATGAATAGACAATTTTCTGTTTGTCGGAATATACCGAAAATACGATAAACCCACTAAACGGACAGTGTTCTTCCAGCTCATTATAACTGACCGAATATACGAATGGATGAATGAAAGAATAATTAATCGTTCATTCTGCATGAATTATTGAATGAATGAATGAATTTCCTTCCAAGTCAACGGATAATTGTCTCCTTAGAAAAAGAATTAAAAGTAGGAAGTCACAGACTTGGAAAGTTTGAAACCTTTATCGATTTTCTGCATTATTAGTTGACAGAATTTTCTGTCAATAATATGACATTTTTTACATCTAATCGTTCACAAAATGTTTTATTTTTTTCAAATCAACATATTTTGAAAAATACAAGTTTGAATATAGTAGCTATAAATAGAGCTTCTATTTATAAAAATAAATTAGTAGCTATAAATGTGCTTTTAACCCCGAAAAATTTACCGGTGTAGATTAATTAATTATAAACGTTTATTCACTAATTTTGAGAATAAGTGTGTCCATTCAATGGGTTAGCGGTGTTTATTCATCGACAAGACTGTCCATTCAATGGATTTTAGGATTTTTTTCTCACATATTTTCTCGATAATATTCATTTTTAATAGAATTTGGCACATAAAATTCTCAATTGAAAGTATGTGACTTGAGGAGTCGAGCTGTTTTAATTATTTGAGGATTGTTGTTGCTCTCTATTTTCTATGACTCATTAAAGTGTTCGAGTACCTTAGCTGTCCATTAATTGGCACATCACCCCCCCCCCCCCCCCCATATAATTATTGTAAATATTAAGTACTCAGTACTATTGAATGACCACATTATTTAATAAAAGTTTATTTATCTAATGATAAATTGTATGAAATAATTTTAAAAAAAATTTGAAATACAGCAAAAAAAAAAGTTAAACCAAAGTGAAAAAAAAAACTAGAAAAGGCGGATTTTCAGATGAATTTTTGAATGTTCGACAAAAATTCGATCTAAGCGTAATCAACGGAGAATTCATGATCGCATAGAGTCATAAAATATTGGAAACGTCGAGAAAAAAATTCCCACTTTTTTAGCGTTTCGTTTATTACAATAACTATGCGATTTTGGGCGGGCTGTGAGAATTGCCAAAGTGGGATCGAAAGGGTACAAAAATCTATGATATAAAAAATGTGTAAAAATTATTTTTAAAACCTTAGCCTTATTGAACTTGGATTTTCAAGCAAGAAAAAACTAAATCAATGCACAATATTTTAGGCATTATTTATTTACGTTTATCGTTAATGAAAAAATTCCATATAAGCGTCATTTAACTGTCAATTATTTTGTAACTGTGACTCTCGTTACCCGTCGACCCTCACAAATCGTAATTATAAAATGATGTAAAATAAGCAATAAGTAAGCTCATTTATCACAATGATAGCTGAACAAAAATCAAATGTATTGCGACGTGGACGAAAAATGAGAACTGTATATGATTTTTTTTTATTATATTTTTTATAATCCTCGAATACATTTCCGCTCAGTCTTCGAATCCGACAAGCGCCGTAGAGCGCTCGATGACACTGAGAAAATTGATGAACGTGCGGCGCTCAGGTAACGTGAATAATCTTTGCGGAGAGTTTCGTCGTTGTTGAGACGAAGAACGAAATACAATATCCCGCAGTCAACTTGCCACGATAGTTTCCAAGTCTCTCACGCCGACGTACATTACCGAGAATTGTTTTTGATACTCAAGCTCCCTCGGGCTCGCGCGGAAGCGATGAAAACTCCCAAGTGCAATCTCGTGAAATGCTTTATGACACACGTGTGTGCTCAACACCGGCGAGAAATTTTATTCGACGCGAGAAAGAGAGAGTAACGTGGTCTTGAATTTTCCCGCGGGCCTCGTGTTTTACATGCGCGGGAACAAGTGTTTTGTTTATCTTGTACCGTACACTGGTGAGATTACCGAGAGAGAGAGAGAGAGGGAGAGAGTTGCAAAAAATGTAAGAGAGCGGAAGGGAGATAGAAAGAGAGAGAGAGAGAAAAGAGAAGAGGAGCAGATTACACAGTGCGACAAAGAAAGGGGATATCGAATTTCTCATATTATCCGACCGTGTGTTTGCTCGAGACTTAAAAGCATCTTTATTCTTTATTATATATATATATATATATACGTTTCCATCTCATGCATATTTATTTATTTGTTTTTTTTTTTTTTTTTTAACGAGACAAACATATTTGTACGCATTAAAAAAATTATTGAATATTTACTGCGACAATGACATTTAGGAAAATATTTTTTTTTAAATAAAATAAAAGTTCTAATTTATACACCAAGAACGCAAATATTTTATTTTCATCATCGAGTTTATTCGAATTGAGAAAAATTCATCTGGTTCAATTACACGGTATGCATTTGAGTGATAATAAATCATGAAGCCCAAATGAGTTTTACTACATTGAGATAAATATTGTTTTTTTTTTTTCAGATGATACGAGGAAGAACAAACATCCTGTTATTCCTAATTTTGTTTAACTATTTTTAAATAGCTTTTTTAGCCATCTTTCATTTTCTTCCTCATGAATAGCTCAAAACATTATTTAGATTTTAAAAATGTTTTTTAATTCGTACAAGCATGCCAAGGAATACCATTGACGTTTTTTTCTTTCACCGAATAATTAAAACTTTTGTGTTTCTGCACGCGAAAGAATAACGCGAAACAGAGGCTGATGATATATATATATATATATATATATATATACATATATATCTTCAGTGCTTCTACACGGAAGCCAGAAAGAAAAAGGGGCAACGGGAGATCTTAAATTTTCTCTTTTTTTCTCTTCCTTCCGGTCGAGGAAACCCGTTGAAAAGATCCGAACGACGATCTATCATTCGTCGCGAGAATCGTGTCTCGGTCAGGGACGGCTCTTTTTGTCCCGACGACTGCATGCCCGCGTCTGGCTAAACTTTTCTCGCTCTTATCCCCTCTTTCCCGTCGTCTTCTTCCATTTCTTGCAACCTTTTTTTTCATTTTTGCTCGCGGTTGAGTTTATTATCCCACCGTTGAGTAAAAATTCACTTTTTAGTCAAAAATGTTCCTCGACTAACAATAATGACGAAAAAGTAATGAAAAGAAAAAAAAAAACAAAATCGATTTCCGTTTTCACATTATATGAAATAAATGAAAAAAATCAAAGTACTCTCATTAAAATAAATTAAATCGCCCAAGCTATAAACCAAACACACAACGATGAAAAATCCGCAATTTTTTATTGTCACTTTTCAGAGCATTTTTACATGAAATTATGTTTAAATTACGCTTTCTTCGTTTTTAATAAAATCTGCAATGATGAATGGGATATGATAATAATATTAAATAAATAACTTAAATTAATATGGAATGAGGCTTAAAAGTGTCTAAAAAGTGACCCAAAAAGTTAGTTCGGGGCATCTGAAATCCAGCTGCATGTACATATTCAGACAGAGCTAGTAAAAACGAGGATGAAAAGGGTGGATTAGGGGTTAGGGGGTAAATTGGAGTTGGGGTACGTGGGTAGCGAGATTGTGGTGGTTGGTAGGGCTGGTGGTAAAGAGCCCACTTTGTTTTCGAGGCCAACTATAAACCCAAAAATCGCCCAAACTATAAACCAAACACACAACGATGAAAAATCTGTAATTTTTTATTGTCGCTTTTCAGCGAGCTTTTCAGAGAATTTTTACATGAAATTACGTTTAAATTACGCTTTCTTCGTTTCTAATAAAATCTGCAATGATGAATGGGATATGATAATAATATTAAATAAATAACTTAAATTAATATGGAATGAGGCTTAAAAATATCTAAAAATTGACCCAAAAAGTTACTTCGGGGCATCTGAAATCCAGCTGCATGTACATATTCAGACAGAGCTAGTAAAAACGAGGATGAAAAGGGTGGATTAGGGGTTAGGGGGTAAATTGGAGTTGGGGTACGTGGGTAGCGAGATTGTGGTGGTTGGTAGGGCTGGTGGTAAAGAGCCCACTTTGTTTTCGAGGCCAACTATAAACCCAAAAATCGCCCAAACTATAAACCAAACACACAACGATGAAAAATCCGTAATTTTTTATTGTCACTTTTCAGCGAGCTTTTCAGAGAATTTTTACATGAAATTACGTTTAAATTACGCTTTCTTCGTTTCTAATAAAATCTGCAATGATGAATGGGATATGATAATAATATTAAATAAATAACTTAAATTAATATGGAATGAGGCTTAAAAATATCTAAAAAGTGACCCAAAAAGTTAGTTCGGGGCATCTGAAATCCAGCTGCATGTACATATTCAGACAGAGCTAGTAAAAACGAGGATGAAAAGGGTGGATCAGGGGTTAGGGGGTAAATTGGAGTTGGGGTACGTGGGTAGCGAGATTGTGGTGGTTGGTGGGGCTGGTGGTAAAGAGCCCACTTCGTTTTCGAGGCCAACAGACTGGGGAGCACTTAACTGCCCCAGCCTCAACAATGCAAGGAGAGTCTTTCGCATTACAACGTTCAGTGTCTTGAGGCGGAGGAAGCCTCCAGGGCTATTCTTTGGCCATTGTCTGCCGTCGTCGTCGTCGTCGTCGTCGACGTCGTCGTCGTCGTCGTCAAGGCTTCGGTTATGAGCGAGAAAACCTTCTCCAGCTCTCTCGACTGCAACCACCTTCTCTCATCTGCATCCATCTCCTTCCCGCCCGCGATTCCAAACGATAACGGAGCACACACACACTCACAGACCAAGAGAAATCCATTTCGAGGGTCCCACCGAGAGAACACCCGAGCGAAATCTTTATGCCGTCATCTAATTAGTCCCGGCATTTAACGGGACATAAATAAGTTATGCGCTATTGAATTGTTGATAACGATAGCCCGAAAAGCGTAGAATATCCTGGGGGCAGATTATCTTTGTCATTCACATCCACAAGCTTCCCTTATTGTCGACTCAAAATGCTCCACCAACTCTTCAGCTTAATATCTTATCAGAAAATATCTCGGGATTAATGGACAAGGTACAAAATTTCGTGTCCATGAAAAATTCAATCGGTCTCTCATACGAATTTTTTATTCGATAATTCGTTACGGGTTTTCAAGGTAAGATAATGTAGAATTTTTTCAAATATTATTTAGAAAACTTCACTTGGTCTCTTTTACCGAATGAATTTTTAGCGTCACTTCTCCTCCAACCCCAAAAATTATATTGGGAAGAAAAATACTACATGAAAAAATATAAAATATTTAAAACTGATTGTTACTGATTAAATTTTTTATACGTGTGAAAAATATGTTTTTCATATTCAAAAAAATATATGTAAAATACATTAAACATGTTTAACGTATATTTTGGGACAACTTGTGTACTTCAGAATATGTTTTTGCATGCATAATAAAAATTCCATTTCGCACATAAAGGTGATTATTATCAAGAAATTTCTCATGATACATTACCGTTCGTTAATTTCAATACACCTTTAGAATTATCGACTACGGGTGTTGTCTTGAAATTAATGAGCGATACATATGTCCATGGAAGATCTAGTTTTATCATTTGATAAAGTACATAATATCCGCAAACAGAAAATAGTAATTAATTGATCTCCGAAAAGTCGAAATTTCAAATTGACAAATAAGCTTTGATTCTCGTCGGTGGAGAATAATTGTTTGGAATAATTTTTATCAAATTTTGCCAAATATTACATCAAACACCAAATCCGCCCATCGTATGTCTAGATATTTGTCAAGGCAGGTTGAAAAAACTCGATAAGGACAAGACGAATGTACGCCCCGGCCTTCCATCATAGTTTCAAGCATTTTCAGGGCTGACTGAGAAGCAGGAATTCATCGGGAAAAAATATAAATCTTGCACTTTTGGGATTAGGATAATTTAAATAACGCACCCCGACGGATGATATATGAAATTATCTTTTTGAGAGCGATGCTAATTTACGTTCAGTATTGCACACAGGTGGAATTAGAACTTGATAAAATGATATATATATAAGACACAGCCTTATACAGACAGGAGGAGCTAAGGGGGTTGAGAAGTGAAACGAAGCAAAGTCAAGGGACCATTTCGTCGAAACACGTGGCGTCTCCGCGCCCCCCCCCCTCCCCCAAATGAGTTTGGTTTTCCATGGAATAAAGCTTAAGAAGAATAGAATATAAGTAGACCAGAGCGAAAAGGTGTTCGATGTCGAAGAGACACAGGAGACAGGGGCTGGTTTTCACGACATGACTTGGAACAGATGGCTGATCAGATAGCAAAAATTAAGGGAAGAACGTGGGGAGGGGGGAGGGGGTAGACAAAATGTGGCTGCAGCGAAGAAATGACAGAGAGGGGGGATGAGTGTTGAGATGGAATGAAAGAAAAAGAGGGCAAAAAACAGACGAGGGATAGAACACTCGGGAAGAACGAGAGAGAGAGAAATGTGTTTTAATTTTTCAAGTTTTTTAATTAGCGAATGTCTCGGTTCCGCACTTGCCGCGCAGAGCGGCTGGGACATTTATATTAGAGTCTCACGCTTCTGGACTCACTTTTGCTCGCCTTGTTACCATATCGTTCCCAACCTTCTCTCTCTCTCTCTCTCTCCCTCCCTCTTGGCACGCTTAAGATTGTCTAGAAACGTCGCAACGTTATCCACCTCCTTGTCACTTTGTTTCTGCCCTCTTTTCTCTCGTTTTCAACCCTACTCCAATATCTCCGAAGGGTAGTTTTATTCGTTGGCTTGATTTTTTTTATCTCCAATTCAGAGCCACCCCCAAGTCACACTCTTTCATTTTTCTCTCGCCTCAATTTGTTCGCCTTGTGACACGCCCTTTTAGCTGCACCTCGTCGACGGAACGTCCAATTTGTTATTCCTAATTACGTATTAAATAATAATTATCCAACGTTACTGATGGCAGGGGGGATGTGAAAAAAAAAAATGGTTCTGGTGTGCCGAATCGCGATTTATGACGATGCGACGGAGGAAAGAATAATTGGAAAAAAAAAGGGGGATGCTCTGGCTCGGAGTATGGCTGATGGTGTGAACTTGCGTAAGCGATCAGAGGTGAAAGGTCGTTCCTTAATCAAGGCTAAAAAATAACAAAAAATTATATGAATTACTATAATTGCTAAAATTATTAAATGAACCAAAAGCGTTTGAATATTTGCAACCCTCTCCCTTTTTTTTAATGAGAAAATATTTTCTTTGTTAAATTCGCGAGCTTGGAATAAATCAAGGAGAGTTTAGATGACTCAAGGAATTCAATCGACTAGTTCACCTTCGTATTTATTACTATGTGGATACTTCTTGATTTTCAATTGGGGTCTGCGAGAGTCGATTCGCTTTGACTCTTTCAAGTCTGTCGTTTCAACCCCACCAACCACCCACCCCCTGCCCCGCCACCTCCCCCCCGAAGAACCCAATCGACCAACATCTCATCCTACCGTTTCTCTGCACTCATTCTCCTCTTTCTCTTCCTCTAAGGGGGAGAGAGGCAGCATACAGTTGGTCGTTCACGTTTTATCCAAGCCTGCGTTCACCTCTCTCCGTATCGCCGAGGCGCACTCACGCCAAACAATGGGTCTCATATAATTGCTTTTATAGATCACTGAACGCTAAATATTCCATACTTTTCCTTCTGCTTCGCATGTCTCTCGCAGCCCGAGAGAGAGAGAGAGAGAGAGAGAGAGAGAGCAACCGAACGAAAAACGCCCTCGATCTTTCCAGGCTCGTTCGTCTCTCCTCGTTATTCTCTACCTACTCGTCGTCGTCGTCGTCGTCATCGTCGTCGTCGTCGTTTTAGTCTCTCGTCGATTCACGACGAATCTCCGATTGGGTAAATACGGTTATATTCACCCTCCACCCCCTCTTTTCTCCATTTTTCCATCGCAGCAGAATCTCATCTATTATACTATATATATATATATATATATATATATATATATATATATATATATATATATTTGCACAAAAGTGCGTATACGCGCCTTTTACCTCGAGGGAAAACGACTTTTACTTCAAGAAGTTTACGTACCGTAGATCCACAGAAGAAAAAAAGGGTAAGGCAAATGCAGTGTTTTCAGAGTAAGCTCACGATTCTTCCGTCATTTGTGACGATTTGCGGCAACGTGCTCGTAGTTTGTTTAAAGATTTTTCAGAATTTTCATATTTCGATATTTTTAACTCGCTGGAGAAAAATTCTCGAGTATATTACATCCCTAATAATTATGGATGAAGGGCTGCAATCTTTGAATTATTTTTAAGATGAAGCTTTTAATTTTATTCGCTTATGTTGTTCAATATAAATTATTCGGAAAATTCCGTATTGTATTAATTAACAATAAGTTTTGTTAATTATTTCATGGATCAAATAAAAAAGCCATCATTATTTTCCAGAACATTAAGCATTCAATGAGCTATACAACTTATAAGAATGTACGAATTTAATTCAACAAATTAAAAAATACGATAAAAATTAATGGGATCAAAACTGGACAAATGCAAAATATTCCCCAGTTCAAAATATTTTTGAACAATTATTCCATAGAAATATAAATATTCAATGTACAATTTCGATCATCTCCAAATTGTTGATTGTTGGAAAAAAAAATCTATATATTCAATATTATCGCAATAATAATTAATAATTAATCTCTCAGGAAATAATTATTGAATCGTTTTTCAATTCAGAGCATCGTTGCTTCAACCACTCTGCTCTGTCCACGCTCTCTCATATATGAATGTTAGCAAAGTCCTAAAATGCCCTCCAGTTCTTCCGCTGCATCGGGAAAATTTTGCTCACCGTGGTATGGAGGAGAAAATGCTCCCTGATGTGCTCGAACAACGTTTCTCGTTCGACGTTCTACGTCGACTGTAATTTTCGCAACCTCGACGAAATCAGTGACTTCTTTCACCCCCCCCCCCCCCCCCCCCCACCTCGCCCCTTTCTGCTTCTCCCGCCATCCCTTTGACGAAGGCATACGGGAGCGAAAGCTCCTGCGAAAGCTGTCGGGAAATCAAACTTTATTGCTAAATACTATCCGATCAGCAGATCCACACGTAGCAGAGAAACATACGTAGGGGGAGAAGTGAGAGAGAGAGAGAGAGAGAGAGGGAAAGCCTTAGCAATGGTCCAGAGTCCGTCGGGACCCTCCCGTGACCGAAAGATTGAGGCATTTAATGCCCACGAACAAAATTGCCGACTACTCCCTCAGTCCATCCACCTTTTCTCTCCGTTTGTCTGCTCGTGTGCCTGCTATGCGTACACGCACTCTCGCATGGAAATTTTGCGGGGATGAGGCATGAGTTTGACTCATACTACCCTCTCATTTTTTCCTCATTTTGGAACAGAAATCCTCCCCCAATTCGAACACATAAATTCATTATGATCAATAAGTTTCTTTTTTCCAAAATCCCACCTGACAGAGATCTTTTTTTGATTTCAATTTTTTTTCGTTATATATATATAAGTCATTAATAAGTTAAGGATAAGTATAATTTTAGTAGCGTTAGCGTAGTATAAGTTTTCAATTAGAACAAAGTAAAATTTGAATGTGTTGAATTGTTTGAAATATTTTTCTATTCGCGGCAATAGCATGGAAATTAAATTTTTGCTTGTGATCGAGATTTGAGTTGGATTTTGATAAAAATTGCCTCTTTTAAATGACGTTTTGGATTCCATTCTGTACTTATTATTGTCTTATTTTAAAGCTCTCAATGAGAATCCATGAAATTTGACTTTTCAGAAAATTTCAACTTTTGGAACTTTTGGAAAAATTGTTAAACATTATTTTTCGTCGTTCAGATCGTTAGATAGACATAGGGCGAAGAATCGACATATTCGTTCCTCTCCCCTCCTTGCTGAGTTTCCTCGACAATTCGTGGATTTCTCCCTCGGGCAACGAGTAACGTGAAACTTTGCTCTTTGGAAATGGAGATAATGGCTTCTCGATTAAGCCATGCTCACAATGGGATTAAAAAACGATTGGTTGACCGCTGCTGACCATGCAACGTTCCTAGCCATTCTACGTCCAACGAACACTGACCCTCTCGGTGACTCTCGAACCAAGCCTATATATAAATATATATCATGGAAGATGTAAATTTCTCTCCTTTACCTTTTCCCTCCACCCCCACAGTTAAATACCTCCAAATTCGAATCACCAAATTTCTGGGAATTCGAGGGTTTTTTTGGACCAAGATCCTTCAATGAGAAACTACGAGTTTCCAGCTTCAACCCTTTAGTGCAATCAGCAGAAAAGATTATTTGTCCTCGAATCATTTTTAAATTTTATAATTTTGTAGTTTCCTCAAAATATAAATTTTCATTCCTATTCTTTTTTTTCATCTTTAATACTTTTTAACAGGAATTAATAATTTGTTAATCATTATTGTATAGATTAATTTTTTTCGCTCTCATCCTTCAGTATATTTATTATTCGTCATTTATTAAAATCGAATAAAAATTCGTTATCGATGTTAAGTATTATCACTGAAATAATTCAATGAATCGTTTCGCTCGATCTGATTTTTCACGTCAAGGTCACGTCACGTTTTCATCTTCTAATTGACGTCGACCCTCAGCCCTGTTCTCTAATGGCCAAATCGGAGTTTTCTCGTCCCTCTGACCCCCATGAAGCTCGTGATCCTTTCATTGCACTCATCTCCTGACTCTCTTTTACTTTCTCGCTCCTCGGACTGCGAAACGACATGGATGGAGTTCACCCCTTTTTTTTTAGAAAAAAAAAAATAAATTTCTTTCGCGCCCCATCATGATGGCCATCAGGAAAGACCGCGAGGGTGAGAACTCGCGGGCACAGCCCACACGGGGCTACATTCACTGTTGGTCGATGGATGAAGATTAATTCGTTCCGTCTTAATCGCATCAAAGTTTGAGAGCCGTGGGCGCCTCAACGTACAACCTCGCTTATGCCATCGCTCTCTTTCACTCACCCCTTTTTTTTTTTTTTTTTTCAAACTCACCCTTGAGGCACTCTTCGAGTTTTCCGTTGCACAGTCTCGACAGCCAACCTATATTAGAGCCCATTTTTCCGACAGTTCTGCAGCCACCACTTTGGCTACGATGTAACTTTTTATTTTTTTAAACTTTTGCGTCGACTTGCGGTCAGCGCCATCTTTGAACGACGTTCTACCCTTTTTCTACATTTATTTGAGGTAAATGCGTGACCTGCCAATATTTTCTTGACACCCTATTTTCATCCCCCGACTAAAAAGAGGAACATTTTAATAATTTTCCGATGCATTTATATCATCAATAGCAATAAATAAAAAAGTTTCGCTCTTGGACCAAAGTGATTTTTTTTAGAGATTTCCAATTTTGTTTTTTTTTTTTTCAAAATTTGTACATATTCTTGAAAGATCAATAAACATGTTTACAAAATTTCAGAAAGCAAACTCAAACAGTTTAAAATTTATTCCATCCTCAAAATCACCTTCAACACAGCGCTCTAGACAATAATACTGCCTTAAAATTATACAAATGAATTGGTATTATTTGTTTTTCATAAAGTCCCGATGAATCATAAAATGCAACTGAGTAAAAAAAATATCCTATATGCGATCCAAATCTAAGGTTGAATATACGGTCAATCGAATGAAGATGTTGAATTACTTACATTTCTGGCTGGCTGCAATCGAATTGTCGTTAATTCCATCCAATTTTTATTCCATCAAACTCAACCGTATACGCAGGATTTTTTTTTCTTTTGCATTCTACCTTTATGTGCGTCTAATATCGTCATCCAATATGTCCGATATTCCATGCGAAAAAATACAAAAAAACCTTCGTAATTTAAACGGGTCCGAAAAATCTCTGAACCGTAAAATTTTTCGCTCCGTATGAAATGGCCCATATATATATATGTATATGTACGATCATCATACGGGTAATCATATTTAATAATGCTCTAGTATTTTTGGTCCCGGCTGTCAAAGTTTACGCTCGGTGAAAAAGTTGGCGCGAAAAGTGCTTGTGAAAGAGGGCTAAAAGTAAAACCGTATCCCACCGCCCGAGACAGACGAAAATCCTCAACGAGAGGCTGCGGGGATGAAAGCTGAATCCCAGCTACCCGTTGCTCCCCTTTCTTCCCCCGTCCAGTCAAGTGACAACCCTTTTTATTTAGGGTGCAAGTTTTGCGGGAGTGCGCGAGCTTGAATAAATCCAATATTGCGCCTTGATCTGGGAGGGGAGGGGTGGGGAGGGGGTGAGTGAGACTCTGCATTACACAGGCGTTTCTATGTGCGTCTGTGTATTTGTTACTGTATAGGGGATGAAAAATCGTCACGAGTGTCGAAGCGTATCACATAAACAACAAAAAAAAAAAGAATTGCAAATACTTTGAGGAAAAAATAATCCGTGGACAGAAATTATAAATTTTACGCAAAGAACGTTATAATTCAAAAGAAAGACCGTTAATTTTTTTTTTTTTTTTAACAATCATTGTAAATGAGTCTCGACTATGTGAATTGAGAATTGAAATTTTTATATTTCCATAATTATTCGAGTAGTTAATTTAATTTTTAACGATTTTGTATCCAATTGTTGCTCATCCGTAATTTTTCAGCTGAAAAAAACATCATCAAATCACAGTCGAATTTTTTTGAGTAAATGCATTGCACAGTATCTGCAAATACCTCGCGAAACTTTATAAAAATATGGAAGAATCTTCATCGTGAGAAAAAATAGCACAAAAGGGGTCGTGAGTAGGTTGAGGGAAAAAATTGTAACGGTAAATCCGTTATCATGGACAATTCCGTCTCGCTCATATGCACGTGATACACACGGAACGCGTAATCTCCATGATCCGTGCTTTACGAGTGCTCTCGAGTTTCGAAGGAAGCGTTAAGCGCCAAGCAAGGTTGTAACAAAAAAGAAAAACTAAAAAAATAATACAAAAAATAAAACGTATGTGGTTGCTTGGATCTCGTGCCTTTTTGTTACTTTCAGGACTTGCATTGTTTCCTACTCCATATATATAAATATATATATTTATATGCTAGTCCTGGAGCATGTGGAGAAAAAATAAAAACACGAATGCGCTACTCGCTCTACTCGAAAAATAATAATAATTGTTTTACGCTTCCAAACAAAAGCCAGAGAAATTATATAACTTGTTAAAGAAAATATATAAAAATCTGAACTGTTCTCCTTTGTCTCGAATCTAGCCCAACATATTTGAATGATCATCAAGAAATTTCTTAAACAAATCAGCTCATTATAAACGAATTCCAATCAAATGAGCCCTAAAATGTTTTTTTTTAAAGCTGAAAACATTTTTTCATTGCTGCAAAATCATTGATGGATACTTTGTGTACTTCATAATGGACACAGAAGGACCGGAGGGATAGATATTGCAAGGGATCTTTGCCAATTGCTACACCGCAGTCCCATTCTCTTTTTCATCGGCCGTATATAGAGTTTGAACTTTGACTTTAAAGAACCATCGAAAAATTTCTGGATTTCTGCTCTATGAACGAATTATTGATAAATTTTGTCTTTGAATATGCTGGCAAAATCATCGAGAGTTGCATTGTATATAAGCTATAAGAGGGCTGAAATATTGCAAACGACGCCTGGGGTTGTTGCACCGCGGCAGTATCAAGGGAGTTGCAGTCTCGTGTAGTCGCACCAACAGCAGAGAGTTAGCTCGCTTGACTCTCTCCCTCCCTTGCTCTTTCTCTCTCCAGGCAGTAAATTTCAGATTTCGTGGCCCCCGTGGGTTACAATGGTCGGGCCACACAAAAGGAGAGAGTGAGAGACAGAGAGCTTTGCCCGTTTGTAAATCGCGCGCGAACCTAGCCCGGGCCACACAATTTTGAGAAGGCCGGATGTATTTCGTGCGCTAAATTTTTTAGCGTTTCTAATTAAAAGGCTAGTTAAACAAGGCACGCGGCCACGATTTTGCCCGCGGGGTTATATACGCTTTCGCGTTCTATCTCTCTCTCTCTTTCTCTGGGCTCTACGAAAGCTTACTTGGTCCCTCCCCCACTCCCGGCCATACAACATCAACGAAACACGAGAATCCCTACAGTAGCTACATCCCCACCAGATACACCTCGGCGCCCTTAATTCACCTCAAAAACCACCCTTATCGACATTGCCGAGACACACTCCCCCCCCCCCCCCCCCCTCCCCACGGGGCCTTCCAAAAGCTCGCTGAAAGCGGAAACAAATATCCTCGTTGAACGATGTGCGTTATACCACTGTGGAAAAGCTTGATGATTAAGAGAGACGTCCTATGAGCCAAAAAGCCAAAAGAGAGCTCACGGATGTGAGAGCGAGAGATACCACCCCGTTTATCCAAGTATGTATTCCTTTGAAGAACGTGCTGGTAAATATGTAATTTACGTGTATAAACGTATGTGCCCTTCAAGTGAAGAGAGAGAGAGAGAGGGAGTGATGATTTTTTTGACAGGAGGGCTTGTTATTAATTAGGGGTTCCTCGAACACGAATTTAAGGGTTGAAGGATTAACGCCGGAAGTCCCATCTCCACTTTTACCCACGAATATCTTTTCACTTTGGGAATTAACCCATCCCCTGATCCGAAACAAAAGCAGCAAGGCAGTTTATTCGACATATACTCACTCTCACTTGTCTGCCAGGAAAAGACGTAAAAAAAAAAGGGGTGGAATAAACAGTGACGTTTCATATATGATCCCTCTGGACGATTTACTTTCATGGATTTTCTCTCATGCGGGGATTGTAGAAAAAGTTTTACTCGTATTACGCTAATAGATAACTTTATTTGCCATGTTCGGGATTTACCATTTGGATGATCTCTACCCATACTTACACACCCAAATCTCCCTCTTTTCTTTCAGCTCCTCTCTGTATCGGGAATGAAAGTTTTATCCATCCACCACCGTGTGGCCACAATTGCTTAGCTTCTATTCGTCTCGGCCACTTCTTTGATGCCCTCATCTTACCAAACAACATTTCCTTCTTTTTCCTCCCCCAAAACTTAAGGAACGAGTGTACGAAGCTTGTTTTGCAACGATTCGTCAGGATAAGTTGGATGTTACGTGTGTATATATATATATATATGGATACGGAGAGCTTGCGAAGATGGGCAGAGTGATATTGTTATCGATGGCAATCAGCTTCGTCTGACTGTACACGACAGTGTGCGATCCCAAAGAAAAACAAGAACGATACGTCCGTGTTAACATGAGAAAAGTTTTCCTCTGAAAGCTCGTGCATACGGGCTAGAAGACCCCTGGGAATTCAGAGGTCACAGACACTTGTCGTCGGATCATAACAATTTTATCCAAGACATCGACTGACCCCTGTTTCCCAAATAGCATTGAATTAATGCAGTTGCTCATATCGACGGATAACGATAAATGTCATGATGGACAAAAGGAGATGTTTCTCTTACTGTTCGTTCAACGATCCGGGACGTCAGTCCGTGAAAATGAGAGAGGGGAATCAACGAAAATGCATCATGTCTCGCTCACTCTCGCTGCGTTTTCGGATATATATAAACTCGTTTCGAAAATCGTATCGCCACCCGTCCTTTCAACCAAGGCACTGCTCTCGACTTAATTAAATGCGTCGAACACATATATAGAGTACGAGTCGGTGAATGAGAACGGGGCGTGCTGGTCGGAGATATCCTCCGGCCGTGAACGACATTCTGCCAGCAAGAAGCCTGTTGGCATGATGTGAAAGGGTAAAAGGTGCTTTTGAAACCGAAGGATAGGAAGCATAGAAGAGACAACCAGAAGGAAGAACCAGACAAGATAGAGAGAGAGAGAGATAGAGAGAGAGAGAGAGAGAGAGAGAGAGAGAGAGAGAGAGAGAGAGAGAGAGAGAGAGAGAGAGAGAGAGAGAGAGAGAGAGAGAGAGAGAGAGAGAGAGAGAGAGAGAGAGAGATAGATAGAGAGAGGGAGAGGGAGAGAGAGAGACTAGTTGGTTTAGTGATTTTGGCGTTTATTGGTCGACCGTGACGCTTCCTGGAAGATTGGATCAAGCTGTTATAAGCCCATTGGGGATGCTACAGTCTTTAGGTGTTTCGAGAAACCTGCATGTACATCGCATAGATGCCTGCCAGAGAAGGCGTATACCAGCATTTCGCCCCGCTTGGCTGGATAAGCCCAAGGACCACTTATGTACGTGGCACAATGTCTGTTGGTCCTCTGCCACTTGCTTCGTTCTTGTGACCTCTGTACTTCGAGGATCCTCGTTCTCCATCCACAAAGATCCCTTTTACAGGGCTCACTTGGCCCAAAACTTGTTGGAACTGTATTAAAACAAGACCATGTAATTTTGACATCTTGCTTGGCTGGAAATTGTCCCTATAGCGTTGATGCGAATTTTAGGATTTACCCGATGAATTCCCATTCCTTTTCAGGACAGTTAAATGGATCAGGGAAATGTCCAATTTGTTGGAGTATCGATAAGAACAGTACCGAGACAATGTAACTCAGCTCAGACTCAAGCTTATCCAAAGCACATCGAAAACTCAACTTCCAACATGCAATGACCTTACTGAAAGTCGATGACACCATCGGGAAGCTTTTCGCAAGAATGGTTGATTTCGACACTTGTATCAAATGAGGCCTTAAAACAATAGTAACAGCAAAACTGCAAAGTTGGCTGAAAATTACACTTCTATAACGTTGATGCGAACGTTAGGATTCGTTTTGATGAATTCCCATTTATTTTGAGGACAGTTGACAGGATGGGAAAAATTTCAAATTTTTTGGAATATCGATGAAAATAGTACCGAGACAATGTAATCCAACTCACACCCCAGCTATTCGAAAGCATAACAACTCAGTTTCTACCATGCTTTTTCTGAAAGACGACGAAAAGATCGGGAAGCTTTTGGCATACGAAATAAACAGCCCTAGGCAACAAAATATCTGCACAATTTGTAATATGAAAATTTTACAAATCACATAGGATCAAGAACGGTTATTCTGGATACCTGTATGAAATGAAGCTCTTAAAACAATAGAATAACATCGAAATTGCCAAGCTCTCTTTCCCATTCGATCCAGCCGCCACCTAACCCTCCCCCTGTACTTTGGCTCTCGATCTCTTCGGGAAACTTGACTGTCACGGCACTGCAGTATGTTACTAAATGATCCAACCCGCAGCCATTATCCGCCCTTCGATGCCTTCACCCCCCTCCACCCCCCACCCCCCACCCTCAATTTGTTCAATGTTTCCAGCACACACCCCGCCACCATCACCCGATCCACGCTGTTACTACCACCACTATGTAGAATACGCAATTTAATACTCGACCAATTACATATACGAAATCTTGTTAGCCACGGTTATACGAGCGTGCATAGACCTCTCGGTTAGTTGGAAACGAGAAGAGCGAGGCTTCCTTGGGAATACGGCTCGGCTGTATATGCGATGAGAAGTGCGAAAGAGAGGAAGGATGAAGGAATCCTGTAACACTCGGGGCATTCTTCGAGGGTGTCTTAGGAACGAGAAGAGGGCCATTCCGTATAGTAGGGCGAATCGTCTATATATACAGTCTCGCTTTTATGCGACGTAGGGAAAACGAGAGACATACAAACTTGCACGATTATGATCCTCGATTACAACTATAAAATGCGATATTGTCTCAGAAGAGAAACCCACCCGTTCCTTCAAACTGTCTAACCCCTCTGCGTACAAGGTGATTCAGAGTCAAGGACTGGCAGAATATTTTACAGTAAAAAAAGGTGGATTTTTAGTTTTGTTGTTAAACTTTAAAAAATACTTTTTTATGTTTTTTTTCGGATAAATAATAAAAATAATATTTTTCTATGACGTTCTATCATGCAGAAATTAAATTGGAGAGTTGGTGAGATGTGGTCATTTGACCGTTTCGTGATTAATAGACGGTTTAGAGTCGCTGATACTCGTTGATTGATTGCAATCCGAACTCTGCTACATCAGTAGCATCAGCAATTTAAAAATACGAGACACTTGAGCCAATCTCAGTGACTTATCTGATCAAAAAAAAAAAATGATTGACTTATCGATTATCCAAAGTGGTATTTATTTTTATGGGCTTTAAGACGACCACTGAAAACAATAGTAACTGGCGCAGTCAATAAAAATTAATTTAATTAAAGGCAATTAGAAATTCTTGTTTGAATAAAATCTCCATATCCATTTTTGTCGAGCTTTGACTTTCGTGAACTAATTTTCGTCTCTTTATTATTGATTGCAGGTAAGGATATCCATATTGAAAACGAAAATCCGGTTGCCTGCTAATTATCGTCATCTACTCCAATTGTAAGTAACGATTTTTTCAATAAACCATTTTTGGTCCAGGGAGAAAATACTCGATTGGGGCGAAACGAGGGTTTCCAATAGTTGAAGTGAACTGCTAGACGAAAAGTGTTAAATAATTAACGACGAAGGTATGAAGGGAGAATGATCGGGCTATGTCTCCACCCTTTGCCTCGTCGTTACTGTATTTTTATATATGTCCAGTGGTGTATCCATTGCAGACGACCGACCCCCAGGGATCTTTTGCAAAGCTCAAAAGCTCTCTTTTGCCTTACCAATAGATATAGCAACAGCCACACGAGATACTGTTGGGCTGCACGTGCACAACTCAGACAAATGCAAAAGCCCTTATCTTATCCTTTATCTTTAGTCCTTTATTGTTGCCACATGGCCAACCTTATAACTTTATAGTCCGAGACAACCAGACATTAAGACAACACGAAGATAGACGAAAAGCTCAGCTTCGGCGCTATACATCTCTCATTGAGTCTTGAGCGATCATGATTCAAAGACGTGTATCATCTCTCAGCCTCTCTTTGTACATCCCTCGGTCAGCAAACGGTTAATCCAGCGAGCTTATTCTGAGAAGGGTCATCACATTCATCCGATACGTTAATGAAACGATTAATCATTGATCGCACCCTCAGACAGTGTCAAGTGTTCTCTCACAATTTTTATTTTCACTCGAGTGACGATGACACTTGAGTAGTCTCGAGTTGTCATCTACTCTTCTACACAATACTTGGATGCAAACCGAGACTTGTCCATTAAATATAAGTCGCAAACACGTTTTTTTTTATTTATTACATTGGTATACATATAGAATAATAAAATTTGATCTACTGACAATCCCTCATGATTAGGTGGATGCACGTGGAAAAAATTAAGGTCATTTTAAAAAGATAAATTTAATCATATTAGACTCGAATATAAAATATCACTTTTGATTTACATGTTCTAAAGACGTTATTCAAACAGAACGGATAAGCACGATCTGGTTTTGAGAAGATGAAAAAATATTTTATTTTTTTTCGCTACCTAAAGATTTTTTTTTTCTAGTTTTAAACATCGATTTGATTCCAAACTCATATAGACTTCCTCATCATATATGTATATCTTTGTGTCAGACTTTTGTTGGTAATAAAATCGCCTTTTCTAATAGATTTGTACAAATATTATATTGGCCTAGTTCGCGAGTAAATTCGGGTAGTCAAAGACGTCAAAAACGAAGAATTGTGTTTGGTGAACAATTGGGAATATCAATCATATATATTTTGTTGTCTATCAGCCTCTCTTGATACACAGATGGATCATCATCTCATAAAATTCCTATATCGTCCGCACATGTATGTACGTGACCCCGCATAAGTATAGGAAAAACGTAGAGGGTGAAGTATTATTGTCCATTAGTATATATATATATACTCACAACCACTCTCGCTTTTCCAAGCTCTTCGAGACTCACTCCCGGTGTGTGGAAGGAGAGAGAAAGAGAGAGAGGGGTAGTGAGGGCTTATCGACATTATATAATGATGTTTATCGTCGTGCCGCTGGGCTAACGTTGGCAAGGGAGAGGAGAGAGTACCGACGGGGAACAATCGTTTCGAAGGTAAATATTTAACGTTATTTCGCGCAATGTTTCGCTCGCTGGAGAGGAAAGAGCGGCGAGGGAGAG
Source organism: Dyspetes luteomarginatus (assembly GCA_963669185.1). Taxonomy (NCBI): domain Eukaryota; kingdom Metazoa; phylum Arthropoda; class Insecta; order Hymenoptera; family Ichneumonidae; genus Dyspetes; species Dyspetes luteomarginatus. The sequence continues at coordinate 4,108,707 of OY769910.1, read as the reverse complement.
ACTCAAAGTCCATATACATGTACATCTATATATATATATATATATATATATATATATATATATATATATATATATAAGAAAGAGAGATGGAAGATGGAAGAAGTGGCTGAACCAAAATCCACGCATATTATATATATATGTATATATATATATATATCCTTCTTCTATCTTCCATCTTTCTTTCTCGATCAGAGGACTATTACTACCACTTTCCCTGAGATTGTAGGCACGTTACATGCGGAGTACGAAGAACATCGCATTTTAAAAGAAACGAAGAAAATACGTCACGTCTTTAATGACCATCATTTTCTGCATTTTTTTCTACAACTTGTATATTTGATCAAAGATACTCGATTCACGGTTATTGGCCTGATTTTTAATCATAAATATGTACAATTAACATATTTTTATTATTATTTCTCGATTCTTAAATTTGTTCGCAATTTTAAATATTGGACCATTTGAACTTGAAGATATTTACGTGTTATGTTTTTCAGACATAACATTTTTCTTAAATGGCGATTGATTTTTTGTTTTTTTTTTATGGTTATTGACCTGATTTTTAATCACAAATATAAAAAATGAACATATTTTTATTATTATTTCGCGATTCTTAAATTTGTTCACAATTTGAAATATTGGAACATTTGAAATTGAAGATATTTACGTGTTATATTTTTCAGACATAACATTTTTCTTAAATGGCGATTGATTTTTTGTTTTTTTCTTATGGTTATTGACCTTATTTTTAATCACAAATATGAAAAATGAACATATTTTTATTATTATTTCGCGGTTCTTAAATTTGTTCACAATTTAAAATATTGGACCGTTTGAAATTGAAGATATTTACGTGTTATATTTTTCAGACATAACATTTTTCTTAAATGACGATTGAATTTTTGTTTTTTTTTTATGATTATTGACCTGATTTTTAATCATAAATATGTAAAATGAACATATTTTTATTATTATTTCGCGATTCTTAAATTTGTTCACAATTTAAAATATTGGACCATTTGAAATTGAAGATATTTACGTGTTATATTTTTCAGACATAACATTTTTCTTAAATGACGATTGAATTTTTGTTTTTTTTTTTTTACAAACAAAAAAGTACACGCGTTAATGTCGATTTATTTTTATCCATTTCGTTTGATGTTTTATACGATAATCTTATCGTCAATTCGATCACATGAAAGATTCTCAATTGCGATTATGAGAAAGGTTTATCAGTCGAGACGATCGAGCTGGATTAAAGATCAGGTGAGTTTGCTTGAAAATCGCGTGATTGGCTTCATTGAGGTGTCGACGAAAATGAGGAAAGAAAAAGAGGAAGAGAGAGCGCAGAGATGGAATCGACAGTTTGGTCATACGATCGTCCAGGCACGATAGACCGCACATCGATGAAAGAAACGAACGAAAGAAATCGATCGCGGGTTGAGGCAACGGCAAGAGGGTGGATGGGAGGGAGGATGATGGGGAAGGGGGGAGGGGGCTATAGTAAAAGAAGCCAGGCCTCTTCTCTCTCAATGTCTCGGCTTTATCGACGCTCGTATATCATTCCCTGTGACGACTATCTCGCCTTAAGAATCTTGAAACTTTCGCCCATCGCGCGAGGTTCTCAGAGACGCGTGTACTACTACAATAGTGATATCGTTCGAAGTAAGCATATATATATATATATATATATATATATAGCGATGGTAAAAAAAGCTTTAGGAAGCCCTCGAAATCGAGCTCGCGGATCAGCTTTTAAAAGTTTTCGTTGCGCCGCGTTTCTTATATATAAAATGCAATTTCCTGTTAATCCCACCCTAGGAAGGTCCCCGTAAAGTTACCTAGATCAGGAATTTACTATATACATATAGAGACAATCGTTTCATCGATGGATCGTCGAATGTTCGATTTACTGAAAATTTAAACATCAATGTAATACGTTAATAAATCATGGAAAAATAATTATTTTACCTATTTACTAATTAAAATAATAATAATCATGTTGATGATAAAAAGTTTTACTCTGGAGCACTTAATTATGAATCGTGGTGGAATTGTCAAACGTGAAAAAATTCGTTAACTTGTCGAGCTTCATTTTAAAAATTTCCTCAACCACTCATATTATGTTTATCAATTTGAAAAAATATAGTGAAATGGTTAATGAAAAAATAAAAAATTCACAAAGCTTATGATATACTCATGATATAGCCGTATTTATTTTATAATGTTATATAATACCAGAATTATCGATGTTTAATTGATGTTCTTATCGACTTTCGAAAAAAAAATATCTCGAGTTCAGAAAAATATTATTTTCTCCGTTTATTTGATTGAAAGTATCGCGATCAGAGTAAAAAATCGTTTCACGAAGACCACCGAATCAGTATCGGAGGGGCAGGGAGGGGCTGAAAGCTCGTACCATGGCAGCCTATATATAATAAATATACATATATGTGTATAGATATATAGGAGCAGCGAAAGTAATAGCACAAAAGAGGACGGTTGAAGTTTCGCGGCTGGTCCGGGCAAGCTTTAGGGTCGTCATCACTCGTAGGATGGACCAGGAATTTACTATATACATTTAGAGTCAATCGTTTCATCGATGGATCGTCGAATGTTCGATTTACTGAAAATTTAAACATCAATGTAATACGTAAATAAATCACGAAAAAATAATTATTTTACCTATTTACTAATTAAAATAATAATAATTATGTTGATGATAAAAAGTTTTACTCTGGAGTACTTAATTATGAATCGTGGTGGAATTGTCGAACGTGAAAAAATTCGTTAACTTGTCGAGCTTCATTTAAAAAATTTCCTCAAGTACTCATATTATGTTTATCAATTTGAAAAAATATAGTGAAATGGTTAATGAAAAAATAAAAAATTCACAAAGCTTATGATATACTCATGATATAGCCGTATTTATTTTATAATGTTATATAATACCAGAATTATCGATGTTTAATTGATGTTCTTATCGACTTTCGAAAAAAAAATATCTCGAGTTCAGAAAAATATTATTTTCTCCGTTTATTTGATTGAAAGTATCGCGATCAGAGTAAAAAATCGTTTCACGAAGACCACCGAATCAGTATCGGAGGGGTAGGGAGGGGCTGAAAGCTCGTACCATGGCAGCCTATATATAATAAATATACATATATGTGTATAGATATATAGGAGCAGCGAAAGTAATAGCACAAAAGAGGAGGGTTGAGGTTTCGCGGCTGGTCCGGGCAAGCTTTAGGGTCGTCGTCGCTCGTAGGATGGACCTCGGTCAGCTCCCAAGTGTGTGTACGTATGTGGAGGAGAGCGAGAGCAAGAAGAAATGGCAGGAAGGAAGGAAAGAGCTACAGGGGGAGAGGGAGAGAGAGAGAGAGAGAGAGAGAGAGAGAGAGAGAGAGAGAGAGAGAGAGAGAGAGAGAGAGAGAGGGAAGAAGAGAGAGAGGGAAGAAGAGAGAGAGGGACGCAAGGATGACAAGGGAAAGGGGAGAGGGGAGTCTCGAGGTTGCAGACTGCTGACGTAGCACTGTCCAAGCCAAATGGTCAGCGAGAGCAACCGTCGGTAATGGCCCAATAGACGCTCCTAACATTGCCGCAAGATATTGTTTAGGCACGACGACGGGGCAAACCATGCCACCATTCCTTTCCTCCTTCCCTAACGCCACCATCAACCGAAGCGATTTCGATATATGTTGCTTTTACTTTTCCCTATATACTGACGTAGGTACGGCCATTATACTGCCAGAGTCCCGCTATCGGCCTTTTCTCTCTTGCTCTTTCTCCCTCTCTCTGTCTCTCTCTCTCTCTGTCTCGATATTCTCAGATTTACCATATAGGAGAAGAGACGTCGCCAGACGAACGTCTCTTGATATACGTTATCGCGCCACTGAACCAGCTATAACAAACCATCGAAAAAACCACAGAGAATGGCAGAGAGAGAGAGAGAGAGAGAGAGAGAGAGAAGCTCGTTTTCCCGTTGGGTCGAAAAATGAGCCTATATCGACACAAGCACTTTCGTTCATTCTCTCCTATTCCAGAGCGAACGATGTCAGCTATTCGCTAATCTATGGCGAAGAATATAACAATTGCCCAATATTTCTGGGGCCTTTTTTCTGTTTGTCTTTCTCCCTGTAATTGCCAGAGAATTCGAGAGGTGGAGTATGACAAATGCCAAAGGTTAAGTTGGGAACGAAGCAATGAATGTCACGTGATCAACTCGGTTCATTGAATTTCTGAGGATGCCCAAAAGTGTTTCTTATTCTTGTGGTACTTGACGTGATTTCCGGAAAAAAGAGAATAATGGAATTATGGAATTGTATCAATGAATATTTTTTTTTTTTATGCAAAATTAAATTTCACAAATGGCAGCCTCTTTCGTGACTTTGAGGCTAGTTGGACACTTGTTTGAAATAACGAAAAACACGTGTGTAGTTCGTGAATTTGTTCAATCACAGATTTGCCAAAAGTTTGTTCAATTAAATGAGAGTACACGGAATTATATGGTCGTCAGAAGACAGACACGAATTTTGTGTGATTTTTTTTTCCTTCCTGCTCTTCGTGTCCAGACGATTGAGTGGGTGATTCGCTTGATGGGACTTTTCTCGGCCCCTCGAAATTTCCACCGATTTTTCTTTCTACCGTTTCGCGAAGAGTTCACGAGAAAACAAGCGGAGAAAGTCCTCGAGAGGAAGAAAAAGCGAGAGCGAGATAGAATGCCCCTTGTTGGCCATTATAACTTCGCCAAGTCAGACAGTAATTAAGCCCGCAATAAGAAGACAAAGACAGAAAGCCCGAAACGAGATAGAGAAAGTGAGCGAGTGGCTGGACTTGGGCAGCTCGCGCGACCATTAAGGCAACCCCCGACGAATCGACACTTTGAGCACCGCGACGAGAGGACAGAATAGACACTTTGAGCGCGGGGAAAAAAAAAGAGGAATCTTTGTCGAACTCGTCAAATGAAGCGAGAGAGAATCCGATAAGAAAAAAAAATTAAAATCGTCAAAGGCCTGAAGAATCAGCGAGGAGAAGGCACGAGAGATTGACCCTCTTCGTCCCAATATTAATGTTCCAAGTGAATTCTTCGATATTTCCAACGCGGTAATTGTCTCGAGATAATTATCTTTCATGGTAATGGTTATGAAAAAGGGACCGAAGACGAGTGATCCATTATATTAGAAATTACGATAAAAGCTTATTCACACTCTCACATATACTAGACGCATAAACGAATTTTCTAAAATTGGAATGTTAAGTGCTATACGAGCCTTTCTCAACAATTCAGCAGTTTCGATCAAAGTTTATTGCTGTACGTTTTCAATAATTCATACAGTCCACATGACAAATTAATCATAAATATATGTCCAATGGATTTCTCGATTTCATAACCTCTAACATCAAAAATTACTATAGAATCCAGCCAACTAAGTTCACAATCCTTCTTCCTCAGGTTCCTCAAGTTTATTCACACTCTCACATATACTAGACGCATAAACGAATTTTCTAAAATTGGAATGTTAAGTGCTATACGAGCCTTTCTCAACAATTCAGCAGTTTCGTTCAACGTTTATTGCTGTACGTTTTCAATAATTCATACAGTCCATATGATAAATTAATCATAAATATATGTCCAATGAATTTTTCGATTTCATAACCTCTACCATCAGGAATTACTATAGAATCCAGCCAACTAAGTTCACAATCCTTCTTCCTCAGGTTCCTCAAGTTTATTCACACTCTCACGTATACTAGACGCATAAACGAATTTTCTAAAATTGGAATGTTAAGTGCTATTCGAGCCTTTCTCAACAATTCAGCAGTTGCGTTCAACGTTTATTGCTGTACGTTTTCAATAATTCATACAGTCCACATGATAAATTAATCATAAATATATGTCCAATGGATTTTTCGATTTCATAACCTCTACCATCAGGAATTACTATAGAATCCAGCCAACTAAGTTCACAATCCTTCCTCTAGTCTCTCCCATAAAAATGTCACAAGGCTATGACAATCGAGTCGCAAGGCTACCTTGACGGGGCTACACACGAAGGATCGAGCTACCAATTGGCTGGCACAGCAAGCCAAGTCATCCTGGAATGAGAACGATCCTCATAAGGCATATAGAGAATCCAGTCCTCGAATGAGTTAGTGAGATCTCGCCAGATTCTCGAGGCATATGGATGGTCCACAGGCTCTCTCACACTCGTTCCGTTGAAGCCTCGGCATAGTTCAGGTGAATATTTGCCATTGCCATCCAATATTTAGCCAAAGTCAACAAACTGGTCTGCTTGGTGGGCTCTGCCATCTCTTCATGCCTCTTCCTATTCTGGTATATCGGCCTGAACGATCCTTTTTACCTCATCCTTCGTCCATTTTCCGACCGGCTTCTCTAGCTTCAACGAAAGGCCGAGAAGGATGGAAAAACGCCCAAGAGAGACACAGTGAAAAGTGAATGGGGGAAAGAGGTGCATGGTTTCATTCCGGTTTTTCCGACCTACGATCACTGGCCCAGGTCCACACATCCGGCAAAGAATAGACTACCAGTCCATTTGCCACTGCGAAATTCACCATGTGTGGGTGCCCGTACTCCATATGGTCGAGGAAGCTCCCCGGATCGTTAATAGAATAATAAATAGCCTATTCTTTGTTTTCTCACGTCCTTATTTCTTCAACCCACCGAGTTCTTGGCTATAACCGCTCTTGTGTCTCCTTCTCATGGTATGACCGTTGGGTTTTTGACCAGAGTCCTGAATAAACCTTCAAGACCCAATCGAAAACACTCCGTCCAGCGGGTGAAAAAAAAACTCGGACGAAATTATCTTCCCAAGATGGACAAATTTCGTCGAAAATCAATACTTTGTATTTTGTCAAAGAAGGCAAACATGCGAATCTCGAATTGATGTTTCTTGGTCTGGATGAATGCGGATAATGAGGATTTAATTTCTTCCGTAATTATATCGATTAAAATTTCAATGTGCAGAATTCCTTCAATTCCTAACTGGTGTAAAATTGATGCTGCAGTTTCAAGTTTCACCGGATACCTCCGGATGGTCCACACGGAAGTAGGAATTACATTTCTACGCCACCATCATAAACCCGGGAAATGCCACACGCCCAGATAATTTCAGCACTGGAAGATCTCGAGGAAACTGCACGAGAAAGGGATGTGGGGTGGATGAGATGGGGTGGTTCGTATGGGCTTTCCTACCGATTAATATCTCCAGCATGCTGACACACCAAAGAATAAAACATCGGAATGACGAAGACGACGCGGGGAGGGTTCACTGGGGTACTCCGCTCTTCCTAGACTTTCTGTTTCGCTGGAGAACACATCCTTATAACCAACCGTTGGCTTCGATTTTTCTTTCAAATATGATGCATGGATTTATCCATGTATTTAGTAAAAGTTGATCATGACCCTGTGTGATGAGGAAAACGTTGGAGGTGTTTGTGAAGAGTTGAGCAAAAGTCACGAATCAACTCCCTGCTTTCTAGCCCATTTCTCAACATCCTTGTTCTCTTTTACGCCCTTCCGAATGACAATACACGTATAAGAATAAACTCATAGCGACCAATTCCTGAAGCACAAGTGCAGGAATCATCCCTCTCCTGTCCACACACACACACATACACATTTGTCTCAGCCTGGAAAAAACGTGGATACAACTTCTCGTATGAAAGTCTATGGGACATACACAGATGTCCATAATCTCGCTGATTCTGCACTTTTTTTTACTCTTCGTTCACCCTCAAAGTGTTGGCAATAAATACTGTGGTGAATCGTCTACTCGAGCCACCGCTATTGCCCATGTTATATACAGTTTCTTCGGGAACGTTCCGTTTTCCCTTACCCTTCGGATGTTTTTTGCTTCCTCTCACGCGGATTCTCTCGATAGTTGCGACACTTTTGTCAGCTGTCAAGCCGTCAAATGAATGCGCATCTGGTAGTTAGGAAAATTGTGCCCAGAATTGATGTTTACTAGTTTAATTTAATCAGACAAAGGATTTTGCATCATTGTCATCGTGACGCACCACGACTGATTTACCTCGGAGGTTTCCTTGGAATTAAAACAAAATATTACGATGCAGATCTACGTTAACGATTTTCCAGTTTTAAAATTCGACCTGTTCAAATTCATTTCATGATAAAAATGCTTCCTGAGATTGAACGGAATGCATTTGTCAAAAACTAGGCTGGTATTCGAAAACAGTCCACCAATTTTACAATAGTCCTGGAGGAAAGATGGACAGGTGACTCGTGTCTTTTGGAATCACATAAGCTATTCCTCATGTCATGAACGACAGACGCTGGGTTTTTTTTTGGGCTAGGCCCTCCAGAGACTTTGGCATCGGGGATCAAAACCAATGAGATTTTAACCCCATAGTGAAAGATCTCGTTGCACGAGAGAACCAGCTTAGAGTTATGAAGACAGAGTGAAGGAAGGAAAGTGCGGAAGACTAGCTAGCCGTAAGGGTAGGTACAGTGCAAGGGATTGCGAGAGCAGAGACAGTGAGCCAAAGCGGAATTGTGCTATATAGTTGCATGGAGCAATAGGAAGAGCCCTCTGTCGTGTAGGAAGGATGAGGAGAAGGAGAGAGGGATGAGACATTCGCGCATATCCGATGCCGAAAGAGGGGTGGGTTTCGCTTGAATATACGGCGGAGAGAGAGAGAGAGAGAGCCTGGGGGGTGGAAAAGAGGATGGTGACGCGCAAGGATGGATCCGGAAGGGGGTGTATGCTTCTGCTTTTGCTTCTGGTTTGCTCGCTTGCCCAGAGGGAGGGAGATAAGGCTAACACAGCGAGAGAATGAGAATGAAGGGAGAGACGTTTCCACTATTGATCATCGAGGCTCAGAGTGTAATGCTAATCATACCCCCTCGCAATGTACCCATCCACCCTTCCCTTACTGTCTCTTTCTCTTTCTCCCTCTCCCTGTGTATTTCTCCCGCGCTCTCCCTCATTCTCATCTCCCTTTTCCATCCTTCCTCATCTCTCTCCTTCTGTCCTTGTCTCCATCTCTCTTTTCCAGTCACTCACTCTCTGTGTTTCATCGCTTCTGCCTCACTCCACTTCCGGAACCACCCCTTTATCCCACCTCATCATCCTGACGCTTCTTCTTCTTCTTCTCCTCCTCCTCCTCTTCCTCCTCCTCCTAACCCCCGTTTCAACTCGCTATGCCGGTGCACGTCCACCCTGCACGTCCATGCCAACCCTCTCCTCTTCCTCTTTCTCGTACGCCAACGTATATACCGTACCCCGACACAAGACACGGGCAAGATATCGACTGTGACACCTTCCGATCTCCAATATTCTTTCCTCCCTCCCGACTAATACTAGCTCGATTTATTGTATTTTCGCATCTCGACCCAACGAGCTTCAGACAAAATATGCTGGCGACCACTTTTTACATTGGGCCAATTAATCTAATAAGGGTAAAATGTTTTGAAAGTCTCAGTGGTTTAACGCTGTTTGGTTCCATTTTGTTTGGTACACCAATTATTGCAAATACAGTACTGGCATGGTGCACAATTTTTTTTTTATCAAAACGCTAACATAAAATATGAAATTCGGAAGTCAATTATTTTGCTATACGAAATGGCAAAATGGTGGTCAAAAGTTGTTTGGATCCATTTAGTTTGATAATACATATCCTTCTCATTGAAAGTAATCTACGGAGATAACATTTTGCCATCAAAACGGTATAGCAAAAAATTTCAAAGAGGAACGTACCAATTAAATAACTATCGTGAATATAATTATTCATAATTAAGGAAAATAGATTACTAGAGGATGTGGAAACCAATGAGATTTTTATGCAAGAAATTCTATAACTTTCCGTCATCTCAACTTAGCATATGTTGCGGGGGATGATTGACGAATAAAATAGATATTCGTAAAGCCAATCATAATTTTTTACCTCCCTTGACTGATAGGAGAGTAAATGTTAGTCCGTGGAAATATTAATTCCGGGAAATTTTGTGCGTTTGGACTGAGTCGTCCATTATATTGACAATGATAACGGATTTAGAGCGAGAGAGGGGGCGGGAAATGTAGGAGAGAATGCTCTCGTGGGCGTCTAGACAGAGTTGCCCGTCGAGAGCTAACGAACAGCTGCGCATTAACGTAGCAAATAATAAGAAGCTCTCTTCGCTCGTTTCACCATCTCCCTTACTCCAATTTCTATACGCTCTACGCTCTCATCTCTTCGACCAGGCGCGGGCCAATATAATAATTACATCAGCATATCGGCAAACAGGAGTCAGCTCTACCTCCATCCCGCTTATACCCCTTTTAGCCAACGATTTTGTATACCCATCAGTTTTCTCTTGGCATCGTATACCGAACATCGCTTGGCTCTTCACCACCATAGATATATATATATATATATATGGTGTATACTGGGAAATCTGCACAAACTGTAAAAAAAACTACGAGCGAAAATCCCAATCTGATGGGAAAATAAATAAAACCGTTGGGATTAAAAAAGAAAATTATTTGCCGAGAGTTAAAAGAATTAAAAGTACTTATTACATTTAGAGATGGTTATACCTCTTGTTAGCTTCCAATAACCATACTTTTTCTACCATTTTCCATGAAATTGTTTTTATTTTTTATTTTTTCAATAAATAATTTAAATTCACGAATGCTAGCAATGATATTCGATTTTGTAAAACAATTGATGCCAAATTAATTCTATATAGGAATAAAGCAAATGCATTTTAAAAAAAAATAATAATAATAACATAAGATAAATGTAATCTATAACTAAGGCGAATAAAATTAATAATTCACCGATTGAGCAACAAGAGCTGTTCAAAATTGACGAAAGCTCATCCTTATTAAATTCGTATGACAAATACGGAATAGGATATGGACAACATCCTATAATATTTAATGCATCTCTAGATTTCTGATTTACAAAACTTTCATCACGAATTAAAAAAATACCTCGGGCATTCTATCAGATATTTTATCAATTTTTCCATAAAAAAAAAAATACTCATTTTATTTTTTTTACTTTTATCCACGATTCGTATTGAACAATCTACGGATGATATTCGGTATAAATAATCCGTGCTGGAAAAATATAGAGAATTCTACAACAGAGGAAACACAACTCCATTGATTTTATTGCGTATCTGCGATCGAAACTTGTGGAAAAATACTACATAAGCTTGCCCATCCCAACACTTAATTACTAAACAAATATTCATAGTACAATGCAAATATATAACAAAGAAAACCCCTCAGGGCAATTATTTTGTTTTACATGCGTCGAAAAGCCCCTTTTTATATACATGTACCGTTATACATATACCCTGTGTATGAAAAAAAAAACAAGACAAAACAATTCATGACTATATATTCCATGTTAAAGAATCTTTTTACATAGAAATACATATACGCAAACTTGTCAGTCAAATTTTAACAACGAGCATGATGACGTTACGCCAAAAATAACTTACCGATCTCTCGCGGTAATCGTATGACTTTTTACCACGATAAATAATATCCTTAGTTAAGGATCCTTTGCAATTACTCTCTCCCTCTCTCTCTCTCCCCCTTCCATTCTGTCTTTTTTAGTATCTCAATCACCCGGTGTATATTCTCGCGGTACACGCATATATATATATATATATATATATATATATATATATATATATATATGTGTATTCACACACATCGGACACCCCACGAGAGCAGAAACGTTGAACGAGAGGCAAAGTAAGCCCCTAATTTCTCGCAGGGTGGGTGGGGGAGGGGGGGGGGGATAAAAGTTGCCAGGCGTAAGCATCTCCATGAGCGGGTCGAAGGAGAAGAGAAAATGGGAGTTGGGGAGGTTGGATATTTCGAGTCAGGTTGCTGTGTAGAATTGCACGAGTGAAGAGGGGATTCCCCGACTTGGCTATGTAATCGAGAGAGGGGTTCGGTGAATCGAGTCAATCGGCAGGGCGTTGGGTTAGAGAAGAAACCAGCCACGAGAGAAAGAGAGTTTATATTGGAAAAAAGGCAAGGAAAAAAAGAAGTAGGGAGAGTGGGTTGGGGGGTGGGGGTGGGGTGGAGGTGGGGGTGGAAAGGAAAAAATCTGTAGAGCTGTAGCAACACTCGCACACCGAGTGAAACGTTTAAACTTTTTATGAGTTGCTGCGTCGCCACTCGAGCGAAGAAATTTCAATTTTGCCACCGCTCTCTCTCTCTCTCTCTCTCTCTTTCTCCTACGATCTCGCCACCCACTGCCCTGGCACTGGTGAGGCGGAGTAGTTTACCTTAAAAATTCCCCATCACTCTTTTCCTCAATTTTCTACGGACCCTTGTGTCGACTTTGTGATTTTTAATTTTTGGTATCTGGAGTTAAAAAAAAAGAGATGTTTCGGGCTCAACATGTATGACATAATATGGATATAATGGTATGAATAGGAATCACAGCATCAATAGCAGAAATAATTAAGTCACTGACAAACTTCTCATTTAACTTCTTATTTATCTATCACGACATTAGTTTCGAGTAACCGAAAAAATCCTAATCGATTATTATCGATAATAATAAAAACATAACACGTGCTTAAATTATCGGAATGGGACGAGAGAAAAAAAAATTATTCTAATTTCGATATGTTCCTTGTCGAATATTTCCAGATGTTTGACGAAAAAAATAAAATGGATCGCTTAGACGCAAGAATTTCTTTGATGGATCGTACAAAAAGCAAATTTACTTTCAAATTCTGCCCTAACTATTGCAGTAATTATGAATTGGAATCACCGAAAATTTATTACTGAACCAGTGAAAATTTAGTACTGAATCAGATTGAGTAAAAAGAAAAAGTTCCACCTGCACAAAAGTGAAGAGCAAAAGGGTCAACGTTTGATTCCACTTTTCCTCTTATAGGAAATACAGTCGTGCAACAGGCTAACATCGTGGGCATTTTACACACGAGTCAGTTTTTATCATTCGTTTCAGGTCCAATTTCTCTCAGAACTTGACCCTTTTTAGGGCCTTTTTAGGGCCATATTCTCACGACATAAAGCTTGAATAAGATGGAAAAAAAACAATTTTTTCAAATGATTCGATCAGACGGAACCCCTTAAACGATTCCGTAATCGATAAGCTGCGTTCTAACTAAACTGTGAACAAGCAATTGGCCCAAATGGTTCGTTAAAAAAATTAACTTTCTTCTTGATTTTTTTTCAGCATCGTTCTAAAAATTGTCTATCATATATTTTGTTTTTATCGACCAACTTCACAAACGATGTTTAAAAAAAAGACGTACGCTTATAGAGTGCTGAACAAGTGCCTGTCGTCATCAGCTCATCAGCTGTTCGTGATCGACCGTGACAAAAATCAGCTTTGTCGTTCCGTTGTCCCCAAAATCATTTGCAATTAAATATTTTCGTTCGTGCAGTTTATCATAAAATTCATAAATAATTGAGCCACGCGCTTAAAAGAAAAATAACTCATTTCTTACATACGACTTTACGCTGTTCGTGTTCGATAACCTCTCCGACAGTTATATCCAACTTTTTTTTTCTTTTTTCAACGTGCAATAAAGTACGAAGTATCGGTCGAGATGTCGCCTATCAAGCAAAATCTTGCCAGGACTGAATGGTTTGTGTAAAAATATCTCACCAGGTTAGATTTAAAAAACATTCGTACCTAAACTTAATTATTTGTTGCCTTGTCAGTTCTACATTTGGATGTTCGCATAAAAACTTAACGTGTGCCAAAAATATATTACAAACTTATCAATTTCTGATTTCCCACAACGTATAGAACCGATAGATAATATAATCATTCTTTGTATTATTTTTGAAATTTTATAACTTCGATTCTCTGAATAAAATTACAATTCGTGGGCTTTTAGCGAAGTGCCTAAAATTTATAATTAAAAAAAAGATAAAAATTGTATCATCACACTGAGAGTTCAGAGTAAAAATGACTTTTCTCTCGTTGCCATCGTGCAATTTTCTCACAGAAGTGGAAACTCAAATGGATAAGATATTTTCCTTTTGGCCTCGACTCGAGAGAAAAAGAGCGAAGGAGAGAGAGAGAGAGAGAGAGAGAGAGAAACACCGATCTGCGCACGGTTCAATCCGGTGAACTCAACGACCGGGAAGCCAGAAGCGAAGTTAGCTGTATATGTATACTTGTACTTATGGAAAATCTAGAATTGTGCGATGAGCTAGAGAGAGAAACCCCTCTCGCGATCTCACCACCGTGACGGAGAATCATAAAATTCTTGATGAAGACGTCAATGAATATTTATCCATTCCATATCCAGCTTAAGCAAGAGAAAGAGACAAATATAGAGTTTCATTTTGTCCTCGTATAACTTTGACGATTTCGTCCCTTTCTTTATTTTCCAAGCGACAGTATATATATATATATATATATATATATGTATATATATATATATATTTCAGGCCCTTAAGTTCGATGTCTCATCCCCAATATCTGACCCTCAAGTCTTCACACCCCCTCCTCGAATCGACGTACTTTCTTCATTCCTGATGAGTATTACATTTTTTTTTTTGCTGAATTCTTTCTCACCAGCGCAATCACACGATTTTTTAATTCAATAAATAAAGATGATTTTCTCCTCCTACATTCGCGTCCCTTAACGCCCCAGCGATCACAGTCTTCATGGAGATATATATATATATATATATATATATATGTATATATATGTATAAAACGAGTAAAGACTTTGTAATCTGTGGATTAAGAAAGTCAACGGTTCGTCGATGGTTAATGAAGGCGGCAATAAAACGATAGAAATAAATACAATATCGTATATTACGGGAGGATTTTATAATAGATTATAACTTGTATAAATTAATGAGACGGAGAGTGGAAGGAAAAAACTTGCAAAAATATCCGTGGAAGGGGCTTTTTGTACTGTATATATCAATGAGCAGAATATTTATAACTAAAAAAAAGGAGAGAGAATAAGAAAGAGAGAGAGAGAGAGAGAGAGAGAGAAAGCACAAATGAAAAATCCAAGGGAGATGGAAATTGAAAAGATATGGAATAAGAGTAAAAATGCGCTGAGTCAGCGTGGTGCGCACAGAGGGCGCGTCCGAACCACCAGAGCCCCCTTCTCCCATTTTAATATGTTGTCGCTTCGGTAGAGGGCGCGCGAGAATGGCCGTTGGTAGCAAAAGCGGGTTGAATGCGAGATATAGAATATAATATATAGATATAACCACACGAAGTATCGGCAAATAAAGAGGGGATGAAAAAAAAAAAAAAAGAAAAACACGAAGAAGCCAAAGCTCGAAAGGACGGAAAGAAAAAACTACGGTGGGTGAACCGGGAGAATAGGAAAGAGGGCAGGTTTCGATGCTGGGAGAGGACATGCCGAGGTGAGGGGCGAAAGAAAGAAGAGCGAAAAGAACGAAAGAAAAACAAGAGTAGGGGGTACGAAAGGGGTAGATTTCGTACGGTAGAGAAAAAGGGAAGGGGTGAAAGGGGTTGAAGTATAGGGATGAAGATGCGAAGCGAAAGTGAAGAAAAAAGAAAAGTTTACCGTAACAACAAAAGACGTTTGTTATTGGATAACATTTGAATTGTCTATGTGTCTCGGTGGAGGAGGGTGGAAGCTGACTTCTTATTGGCCAATGCTATTCTCGTGGTCGCACGAACGGGAACCAGAAACGTTTGGTGTCTCGTTTCGCTCGCGGGGGACACTGAGAGAGGCTGATGTTGGCGAGAGAGGAGGTGTCTCTCGACCAGCCAGTCCTAGGGGGTAGCAGCCACCACCTCCACTTCTACTACACCCCCCTGGCATCAGTACGGACCACTAAAAAAATCACACCAACAAAATTCGATGTACGTACATAATATACAAAAGTATATAAAATGTACATATATACAAAATACTATAAATATAATAATAATAAACAATCTAATGACGTTACAAGTCCATTCTGTACATCAATGGAAATATTCACATAAAGTATATATAGTCGATAAATTCAAAACACAAATTTCCAGCTAAATAGTTAGACAATCGAAAATTGTCCATAAATAAATAACCAACATTGTTGACCACCCCAAAGAATACGGTAAAACAAGAGATTCCGATTTTTTCCTTCATCCCTGAGATACCTAAAATGCCGAAATTTCAAGTACGCTATAACATATCGCGGATTTAGGTTTATTTTTTATGTTTTACGAATGCTATTTGGAGACACAGAGAATGCTTTCTGAGATTACGCCGATTTCTCAATTTTTATAGGCGTGAGAATGCTTTGAAAATCGCCGAAATCGAAGAAAACGAGAGTGCAAATTTTGCAAAAACCGATAGTCTGACGTAAAAAATTGATAAAAAATTACAAAAAGGCCTAACCCATGAAACCAAGCGGAGTTTTAAACGTTCAACGATTACGAAGACAATGTGTACATAGTGGAGTCAATAGTTCATCGGGACGAAAAGTTTTATTTATTTTATTCCACAGTGTATTATTCAACGAAAAAATAAAAAATGTTGATTTCAAAAATTTGTGTTGGGGCCCTAAATCGATATATTTTTCCATTGGAAATCGATTCGCAAGGCATTTTCTTGAAAACTAAATAATTTCTACCAATAACATGTCTTTTGTCACGTGGCTGATCTCCAATCGACAGTAAATTACATTGGCTATGAGCCGTCACCATTAATTATGACCCCCTCAACGTCCTTAAAGTTACTCTAAAAATGTCATGAATTTTGATTAAGTTCGGAGAATTCCATCATGAAATTGACCTGTGATTTTCCTACCAAAAGTCGAGCCTTAACCATTACAATCATTACCACTCGAACTGTCATCGAAATTCCAAGTTCCATATCGAAGATATCTCGTTGAAATCGTAAACAAGAAATAACATTATATTGAACTATCTTCAATCATGCCCAAAAATTATTACATGATACCAAAATATTTATAATATATTTTTTAAAAACTATTAACATTGGACGAAATCCTTCACCTCATTAATAATATCGTTCCAATCCTAAACAATCTTTGATATAAAGCAAAATATCGGTTAAAAATACTCTGCTACAAAAATGAGTTTTTCACTTTACGCAACAATTTTTTATCCTTGTATTTTTTTTTTTTTTAATTTCTTTACAAAAGTTGTGTAATATCAATAAAAGTTCCGCAACAATCATTAGAAAATCTGTCATCTTGCCAATAAAAATGTTTAATCTATCGTAAAAAATCGTATTAAATTAATCATAAATTTCTCCAGTAATTTTCGCGTCACAAGTGGACGCGTTGGCAAGTAGATGCGCTCCGTATGAAGTCAGACAGCGGAGTAACGGCGCATCGTCGAGCTAGTAAGGAAAATCCCTCATTTCTTTCTCTCTCTTGCCTGAGGTCCGAGCTCTCTTTTCGGTCTTCTCCTCTCCGTCCTCATCTACATATATACATATATACAAATACACATATATATATATATTATTCTGCTCCTCTGTCCCCGCTTTTCCAGTCGCGGGAATTGGATGACGTGCGCGCCGCCTCTCAGGCTGTCTCTCCCCTCTCTCTCCTCCCCACCACTTTCACCGGTGCTCCCCACCACATTGGCTAACCAACCCCGTTTGTATATCGTCGTTTCTCCGTTGCTCCCATCGGGCATTCAGTTCGTAATATACACAGCGAGTTCCGAGTAGACGCCAACGCGCCTGAGCGTGGCGAAGCGAGTGCGAGAGAGACAGAGAGAAAAGACTAGAAAATCCACGTATACATATATACATATATATTGTATGTATGTGTATGTATGGATACATAATATATATAGATACACATACAAACGCGCCGAGAATGCACCGAGCGAAAAAGAGAGACAAATAATCAACGCTGGAGGGATGATGAGGGAGGAAAAGGGGGATTAAAGTAGGGGAAGTTGGATAACCCTTCGGGAACGGTAGGCAACCTCGTGTTTCTTCCCCCTCTTCACTGTACACAGCCTAACTCTCGCTCTTTCCCTCCCTCTCTCTCTCTCTCTCTTATTCTCTTACTATATAACTGTTTTATACCCTATACAGATTCTCTCTCTCTCTCTCTCTCTCTCTCTCTCTCTCTCTCTCTCTCTCTCACTCTCATTCTCCCTCGTATTTCCCACTCATCCGACGCAGCGCTCCTCACATTCAGGCACCCCTTTTACTCCCTCTTTTCATTTCATCTGTCTCCGTCTCTGTCGGTCTCCCTCATCTCCCCCTACCCTCGTGCTGTGTGTACTATATGGCTAAATATTGCATTATTGTTTTAACGGTTCTAAGGAGGAAAACAGAACACAACCGGAGCTCGGTGCTCGCGCGTGGGCCGTTCTTCGCTCGTACTCGCCGCGTATCCTGTACACGTATTTTTTTTTTTATCGTCGTACAAACAGTACGTAAATATATACACATATACATACGCATATATACATATATATATATATATATATATATATATATATATATATATATATATTCATTTTTCTGCAAAGTGTCTTCGTACTACATTTTTATCAACACAAAACACAATTCTACGATTTATTGTGCCATTTTTATTGCGATTTTCTTCATTTTTACAATAACACACAAATAAACAAAAACAAATATACACATCAATAAATAAATGGTAAAAGTGACTATTCTCTCGGGTAAGCATCTTAAAAGAAAAATATTCTTTATCCCTATAAATACGACTTCGCGACTCTCCAACATCGTGAAAAAATCTTGAATAAATAATTCCTCATCATCCCCTATCGTCATCGTCATCATAGCTACAAAAAAAAAAAAAAAAAAACGAAGACTTTCCTCAAACACGTAATAGAGATTGCGCGGGATGGGGGGTGGAGGGGGAGGTTAACTCCGAGGTCGACCCACTTGTGTATCGCGCATCTTACGGGCGGTCTGTTTAGACTCTCTCTCTCTTTCTCTATTCGATGTGCATCAGAGCAGCATCCCACAGAGCCTGCGTCGACGTCGTACTCTCCCCCTCCCCCGTTTCCCACCCCCTACTCAAGCATCTACATAGTACACAGCAAATTCACCCCTTCTTACCAATTCCTCCCCATCCCTCGCTCGCTGCCACTCACACTTTTGTCGGTATATCTCGAGAAATTCCCATGAAAAGGACACCTCCCACCTGCCCATATTCTCGAAGCTCACCTCCGATTTGTGCAACGGCATTGCAATATATATATGCTGATTCCATGCTTCAGCATTTCCATTCCACCCCCAACCCCCACAACCACCCACCCCCCTCGGAGTGGAGCAAAGCAACTTGCAGCGTATACATATAAATATATATGTGATGTATACAATGTTGCTATATACACATAGCAACATCCTACAGCTTGGGGGTAGTTCTAGCCTCGCCTAGGATCGGCGTCGTCGTCACGACGCGCCGCCTTACCCACCCTTGCTGCGCTACAAATGCCGCGCGCAAGGCTATTCGAGAAAAGCCACCACCCCCGTTGCACCAGCAGCAGAGCAGCAGTAGCAGCAGCAGCAAAGCAAGCGAATAAAAGGGGAGAGGGTGGCGTCGTTCTCACCGCCACCACCACAACTACCTCTCTCTCTCTCTCTCTCTCTCTCTCTCTCTCCCTCTCTCTCTTTCCACAATGGTTATCCCCCCTCCCCCATCCCTCTTTAACACACAGGCCGAAGCATCTCAACAACAAGTACGCGCTACCGGGTAGCATCCGACACAACACAGCAAGTCACCCTTCCATAGAGCTTTCTATCTTTCTCTCTCTCTCTCTCTCTCTCTCTCTCTTTGCTACCCTCCCAGCGTGTTTCACCTCGAATGCCAGAGAACGCGCGACCCCCACACAGCAGAACGGCCGGTGAGAGAGTGAGAGATCCAGTCTCGTTTTCATCTCTCCTCTCTATAACGCCCCGACGTCGAAGCCGCGTTTTGTGTATAAACGCACCGGGGCCGCGAGGGTTGTTTCGACGAGTTTTGGACCGCGCGCGCGAACCAACACTCGGTGCACGATTTCTTTGATTTTTGTCGCGATTAAAAATTTTCTTCACAATTCTAATATACATGTGTATATATAAATATATATACATATCAATATATACATATGTATATATTTATTTGTAGATTGGGTTACTTTATATATATATATATATATTATTGATAAATGCACAAATATCGATTGGTTGATCGACTATCAAAAACTGCCTTCGTTCAACTCGGTACGTCGCTTTACTGATTTGATCTTACAGTTTCATATGTATATACATTCATATCAGTGTATATATATATATCTATATATATATATATATATGTGTATGTAGATATATATGTATATACGTACTCACACTATCAGACGAATTCACTCAGAAACTCGTTCAACCATCTAACCTCACTCAAGTACGAATCACACCCTCTGATACTCATACACGAAGACATATACGTATGCGCAGTATATACATATATGTACAGACTTGAATATATATACATAGGAACTTACACATGTATACATAGGCACAGTTGAAGAGCCTGGCACAGAACGCTTATGCGCACACGACGCACGTTTTCTATATATTACAGTCTGTGTGTGTGTGTGTGTGTGTTTTAGAAACTACCCCTATCCCTCTTTTTGTCCTACACTTACATACATATTTATGTAGACACTGGTACATGGATATTCTTGATTTTGTGCCTAACTTGCCCAATCTGATACTTATCATTGTGATATATTTAATTATACATTTGTGACATATATATATATGGTGATAATTGATCGATTGGTCACATCGCAAGTCTGATTGTAAACAAGATAACTACTGAAATTTTTTAAAAACATCAAAATATGCACAGTGTAAATAATACTTGATGGTTCGTTGCTGGAGCTATAGATGAAAATTTTATTCGTAAATCGACGATCGGATTTGAAATATTAAAAAAAAAAAAAAATAGTGATTGTGGAAATATCGAGGATAAAAGTGAAAATGTAAAAGTGCTCATCGATCGAATTTAATAATTAATTATGTGAATTTTATTCGGGTAATAATGAACAAATTTTTTTGTGTTCATTTAAAGAGTGATTTAAAAAATTATATTAACAATTGTGAAGATATGTTTTCGTTAATTTTCGTAATAATTGAAAATCTTCGTGCCTGAAAACATGCTAAGTTCAATGCCCGGATTATTCGGATAAACGTGAGATTTTATAGAGATTTAATACGGAAATTTGACAGCTCCACAGTATTGTTGAGTGACGCGTGGGTGAGCAGAGCAGAGAATTTTGCCAAAGTGTATTTTAACCAACCCCCGAGTAAGCCCAAACGCAACGATGAATTTAATTTATTTTAGTTTATGAAATTTCGAGAACGACGAGTGAATCTGTTTTAGTGAGCAAAAAATGTATTTATGACGTCATAGCATAGCTTGGTTTTCACGAAATATTTTCACAATGCGCGAAAATGAATGATGAGAAGAATTTACGAGTTCAAGTGAAAATGAGATTGAATTTGTTCGTATAATTCGTGCAACGAACCTACACTTGGATGAGATGGAAATTACGTTAATTCGATGATACAATTTTCAGTGATTTATAATCGTGCAGTGATATTTAATTATTTATTTTATGATTTTTTTTAACGTGTTTGAATTTTTTAAATCGACCGAATAAAATATTGAAAAAAATTTAAACCGCAGTGAAAAAATGTGTACAGTTTTAGTGAAAAATAATCGTACATCGAAATCAGTGAAAATAAATATTTGTGAACATAACTCACTTGAATCATCTACGAAAATACTTTTCTCGCTGTAACGTACGAAATACAATCTAAGCTCTGGCTATAGTCGAATCGTTTATATGACGGTTTCCATAAGAATTTGTGCAAACATCACGAAGGAAAAAAAGTTTTAAACAATTTTACCGTAACGTATAACGTGAGTTATAACGTCACGTATTCGTGACGTATCAGTTCAATTAAAGTCAGACAGTTTACAATTCATAATTGCTTAACATTTTGACGATTAATTAACCAATTAAAAACTAACGAGCGATAAATCATTGAACCATTTAAACGATAGGAAAAGAACCGAGTGTGATACGCAGGGTTTTTTTTTTTAATTTCATAAATAATAATGATCATACCGTCATAAACTTAAATTTGATATTAGATTTTTCTGCAAGAAATTTAAAAACTGAAAAATAGGATAAAATTGAGAGGACCAAAAAAGATTCTCTAAAACTCTCGTAGCTTTAAAGACATGTTTAACTTTTTTTTCAACATTAATTTCAACTTTTACTTTTATTCTAACAAAAATTTCGATGCTTTTGTTCAATTTGTCCAATGTGATTGGTAATGAGGATAATAATTTATTTTTCGTAGACCAGAAATGATTTCTTTAACAACGTGGCTGCATTAAACATACGTCTAGCCATTATTACATGCATAAATGACTAATTTTCAAGTCCAATTACTCAGGAAGAGTGGTCGATATTTTTCTTCCTTCAGTCCTTTTTGGGGTCATCCATAACATACTAAAATGGCAGCAATAAAAAAATCTACGGAACGTCTCGACTATTGTATCCTAAAATTTAATGAATGACCCCCATAATTATTCAACAAAAACTCAAACTTTTCATGTTGATTGAAGAAAAATTATGGAAATATGATTTTTTCCCTTTTTGTTATTTAATGCCATCAATCTCGATGAATCATAAATTGTTTCGTACCGCTAAAAAAGTATTTTCGGGGGTACATCGCTTAAAAATATTAAAGAAAAAACATCGAGTGTAAAGATCCGTATGAAACAATTCGATACATTTTCAATTGTGATGTGTAAAAATTCATAACAATAAAAATAATTTTCAAAAATACATAATTTGGGGTAAAGGAATTATTATTTGAAATTCAAATGATAATAAAGCGAAACTTCGTCAGAGAGTCCGTCGAAGTGCGTGCTCGCGAATCGGGCGCGTGGCACGCACTGCTGTGAGTACTGAAATTGCGGGCGAAAAGCATCGGTGGGGTTGCACAGCTCTTGGTTACGTAGTATACTCTGCTATATATATATATATATATACTGCTACAGAGAAGGATGAAGAGAAATAGAAAGAGAGATAGAGAGAGCCCGAAGAGTGGAGTAGTATGAGCGCTTGTACAGTGTATCGTCGAGCCCCGTCGCTTCTCTCAGCCGGCATTTCCACCCCTGCTCACTGCAGTATTCGGTCCTCGTCTCCTTCGGCTCTCTTTCTCCTCGCTCCCTCTCTGTCTCTCTCTCTCTCTCTCTCTCTCGTTAGTATCAAAACCGCGAAAGCTCGAAACTCGCAGGACCGAATAGGCGCGAGTGAGAGAGAGAGAGAGAGAGAGAGAGAGAGAAAAGCCTCGAAATGCTGAAAGCTCTCTCACTCTCTCCCTCGCTGTTTATACACCCTATGGAAGGCCCCCCGTTGCACAGCTGTTTCACGGCAGTCGCGTGGCTGACGTGCCACCGTACGCACGAAAAGCCCACCGAAACGCTAACGCACACTTGCACACGATGTATTCTCCTAACACTTGATATTATTCTTTATTTCTTAGCAAAAATCGATCCATGACACCCCCATTAAAATTATTTTTCATCTCCATGGTTTTCAAATTATGAGAACTTCTCTTGTCTATATTTTAATAAAGGTAATTGGAAAAAAAATATTATTGCTCTTGATAAAAATTTGAGAGCAAATCTTGAAATTCCAAGGTGTATAAGAATACAAGTAAAAATCGGATACTCGAAGTTTGAATTTTAAAAAAAATCGTAGCTCAATGAATTAAGTGATTTTCTGAAACTTGAACGATTTTGATGAAAATCAGCATACAGACTGGAGTCGGAACTCCATCGGGAAGCAAAGTTACAACCATTTTAGTAAACCAACTTATTTTTCTCACAAATGAGAAAACCCTTTTTTTTTTCATTTGTTAATACAACTCTTGTTATTTCGACGTATTTTTTTCGGTCATCATGAATATACTGACTATTTTTCTGAAAACTCAAAAGCTCTATACGAAAATGTTTTGACGTACTTTTTGCTCCCGAACGGTCATTACTATTTGTGTCATACACACACACATATATATATATATATATATATATATATACATGTACAGATTGTACGGTGTGTAGGTGTGTATTGAAGAGGGCGAGAAAAATGACTGAACATGAAAACGAGGGAAGATGAGTGAGGATAGATCCGGAATTGAGAGTCTGAGTGGGGTGGAGATGATATTCAGAGGATTAGTATCGCTCTTTCTCTCTCCCTCTCTTGTTCTACCCGGCAGTATCGGAGCAGAACAGCAGAGCAGCACATAAGCGTCACAAACTGTGCCGTGACAAATCGTCCGATACTTTATGAGACAAGTGCTTCTTCTTCTTCTCCCTGGCACTGCTGCTGCTCCTGCTGCTAATACAGCTACCATGTCGCAAGAGGCATATATCACATCGATATATTATAACGTTGCTGCAGGATAAAGTAGCACCGGTCAGCGCATTGTCCATTTCGTCTCGCTCGCCCGCTCTCTCTCTCTCTCTCTCTCTCTCTCTCTCTCTCTCTCTCTCTCTCTCTCTCTCTCTCTCTCTCTCTCTCTCTCTCTCTCTCTCTCTCCCTCTCTCTCCTGGTATTATATATACATGACTAAGCGATAAGTTTTCCAAGAGTGCTAACTGGCACGAGCGAAAAGAATTCTGAATCTCTATCATTTTTTTTTTTTTTTTTTCGTCCTGCAGGACGAACGATTGCTCTTTCCCTCTTTTTCTCACCCACACATCGCTTCGTCTACGAAACAGCGATATATCTCTTGGCTAATCAATCCTGGACGTATTTTCTGAAGTACCTCGATCTCATAGCTTGGAAATACTCGATAAGAGACGAGGACATTCGTAACTATAATTCTCGGCGTCTGTGTTTGCTTTTTCTTTTATTTTTTATTTCGTACTTTGTGTAGGCGCTGAAACGAACGATAAATTAACGAATCAAACTGCCTCTGATCGCTGATATAAGGCGTTCATTTTATTTTAGCCACTTTGGGATCTTTATTGTATTTTTTTGAAATTTATCTCTTCATATATTATTTTGAATAGTTCGGAAAACGATAAATAGCTCCCATTAAATGTCTTACTTAGTCCAAGAATTAAGACAGAGAATCTGATATCATTGAAAAGGAGTGTGGACAATCTTTTCTGATTTTTTTACTCACACATTTTTTATATACACCAAATTGAAAATTTTCTGAATCTTTTGATCGAACTGCTTTTTCTCAGAGAGTGAAAATATTCAGAACATAAAAGTTCCAATTCCAATTATACTTGTCCTTTTCACCCCGCATTTCTACCAATATCTAAAAAAAAAAATCATTATTTTTATAGAAACACTCATATACGTGGGTAGGAACTTTTCACTCAATCTAAAGAGACTTGTGTACATATCAAGATACGTTATAGCCTCTTAACGCCAATAAATTTTTTGAATCAATGAATTTTGACCCTCGTTGCCCTCTCAAGATATATGCACACTATACTTGGATTCATTATATTTAATTCAAGTCGCCCATTTTGAATAATCGGCAAACTTCATGGTGCCTCTCTCGATAAAGTCACTCACAATCAATCCCAATGCCACATCATACATATAAAATATAGACATATATATCCCTCTCAGAGTGACTCCTTTTGGTTTGGCAAAATATCGGTTTCTCTCGACCACACGAATTTGGTTCACCGCATACACACCATGAACCGTTTTACAGTGGCAGAGAGAAATATATAGTCGGCTACTCAAAATAGACTTTATCTCTCTCTCTCTCTCTCTCTCATTCTCTCGTTATATGGTGCATTTTGTAGGCTCCGATATGATGTTTTAAAACGTTTTAAAGTAACAGTTTAACGTTTCGCGTTATATATAGCATGCTGAGTGAGAGTGCAAAGATTCGTCCATCTGTTCCGAGCAGAATTTTTATGTATGTGTTTGTATTTTATGTGTATATCATAACGCGTCCTTGGCACTACCGATCCTTCGGGAAAAGCAATCGGAAAAGAACCAATTGCAAAATCCTCCTATCGTCTTTACAAAAATCCTTAAACATGCAAAATTCTACCGCGAGTATCTTGTGGGACGATTTTTCGACTAGCGAATTGCCGTGGGGTGGGGTCAGCACGAGGGTCAAACGACCCTCAAAAAAAAATACTGCAAAATACTCACAATTAAAAATGGAAAATAGCGACGTTTATTTATAATTCAGTCAAAAATATTCCAGAAGAAGTCATACCAACAATATGGAAAATCACTCCGAGTAGATGAAAAGAAATTTTCGTAAAATTATCAGTGATTCTTTATCACAGCCGGACTCGATACAATTCGTCACAATCCCAGCCGGAAATTGTGACAAATCGCACTGAGAGAGTCGCCTGCAAGCTCGATTCCATTTCTAAAATCGCGAAAATCTCCTAATGCCGATTTAAAATCCAATTGGATAAGAGTGACCGAGCGTCAACGATCCTTGGCCTCGTCCGATATATCGCTAATCAATAATAGCTGAATAAAGCTGCCCTCTTCTGCCTTTTCACCCATGACAGGTACTGAATCTTGCGAATTTCTCTCGCCAGTGATCCATCAATTTTCACCCTGGATCAAGAATTTTCATTATTGGTGATTTTCTCTGTCTCCTTTTTTGTCTTTCTTGATGTTCCCCGACGAGGCGCTCGTCAAAAAAAATATAATTTTCCACCGTAATGATATAATAAATAATTATATTTTCTAAAAATTCTCCCGTCGACTCGTCTCTACATCTTGTTTTTGCCATTTTTGGGCATTCTTTCGCCTATTTTCCCGTAATACGAATATCCATTAGTCCAACTCGCATCTTTTATTGGTTGGACTTTCCGCGAGCAACGTTGAGAGACGGAGAGCCGTTTATATGTGACGTGAGATCGAAACGCCATGCTACAATATAGATGTCCGTCAGAGAGAGGAGGCGTAGAGGAGGCTTCGAGGTGAGAGCAGCAGGAAAAGTCTTTAAAAAGGCCACCCCTGCCCTCAATCCTCGCAAAGTGTAGAATGTAGATATATATATATATATAAGAGAGGATAAGAGAGGGTTGGGATGAGGGTCGAGGACAACGAGAGGGAAAAGAGACCAGGGACTGGGAGATAGGCGAATGAGTATGTGAGCACATATTTGTTTAGCTAGAAGCACTCGCGTGCTCACTCTGGCCTGGGTTGTACATATACATATATGTACAGACGTATATATAATGTATATATTGCGCGAACTTGGGTTTTTGCTACCAGGCTCGTGCCACCTCTTCTTTCTCGTTTTTTCACCCCCTTTATCTGGCTTTGCCTCTGTCCGTCTGTTCGTAAAGGTGGATGAATGGATAAATGAACGTACAAGGTACAAGATCATAACGGTGCAACTTTATATACATATATACATAATATATACATATATATATATTTTTTATGTGTATATTTTTTTAATAATTTTTTTTATCGTCTATGTGCTCAAAGACGGAAGTGCCGACACGAATCCTTCAAACTTTTCGTTAAAATTGTTGGATTTATCATGTCAGGGTATAGTACGAGGCAGCGAGTGAATTTTGCGTCTGCTTATGAGGTAACATTTTTTTTTCCATCCAGTTTCCCGGGTCTGTAATGAGCTTGAGTAACGCACTCTTACGGCAACAACGTTAAAAGCGTCGACCCATTTTTGTAATTTTGTTTGCACATCAGAGCAAGCGCTGACATAATTTTTTCACGCTCGAGAGATTTTTGAGGACAGCACACGTGAATTTTTCGCGTGGAAAAATATAGAAACGTACAAGGCTCGTGCTATTTCTTATTTAAATTTTTTTATAAATGTTAGATGAAAAAAGATATATGTATACGAAGTGATGAATAGGGTGTGAAGAGAAATTGGATAAATGGACTAAGAATAAGGATAAAGGAAAATAAGAAAAATTTGTAAAGTCAAATATTCAGAAGTCCTTTCAAAATCTAAATTATCATTTTTTTATCGTACGAGATCAGAAAGTAATTTATTACTCGTCATAAAAAGAGGGTGGAAGTTATCATGAAATGCGACTGGTCACTTTTGCTTTCGCCTTCTCGCTATCACTACGAATTTACGTCTTTACGAATCGCGACGTCAAAATACGTCACACAATCCACTCTTTTTTTTTTTCCGTCCCATCTCTTCGATTTGTCCCTACGACTTTTCAAATTTATCAAAACCACCAGGAAAGCTCGGACTTTTCAACGGCTCGTTCGTGAGAGAGCTTGTGCTGACCTTAACAGCGTGAAACTCGTTTCGTACGTTGACGGAATAAATCGTTCCGCATAAACGCTCGTTGACGGCCTCCTCCCCATTTTATATATATATATATAGAGTTGCTGTGTATAGGTGAGTATATGTATATATATATACTCACCTATACACAGCAACTCTCGTTGGCAAAATCTTCTACATAGACACATATACATATTTATTACAAAGGGCGAATGGGGGTGGGGGAGGAGGGGTGTTGCAGAGAGCAAACGGTGCAAAATCCATCCCTAGGAAAAGTGGCTTATATGGTATTTCGTGGATTTCGTGACGGATATCCGCGAGTGACCGATAGATTTAGCAAGTGGATATTGTCGCCGGTCGAGCGAGTCAGGCGAATGTGTGACTGCAGTATAAACGAGGGCGAGACGACGACGAAAAGTGGTACTAGATGGATGTATATCTATGGAGAAGCTTTCGAGCCCAAGGGTGGAGGGTAGTATCGTCCATGATACGCGAACCGACCCGAGGGGTAGTTCGACGAGGCAGATGAAATATATATATATACAGTAGACCGTCGTATATCGATACTTGCACGTTTCTCTCTCTCTCGAGTGTTTTCAACGATATTTGGTCCATTTCCATTTGGCGCACGTGGCGCCCTTACGTTTCACACCTCTTACCAAACCCCCGCATATATATATATATATATATATATATATATATATATATATATATATATATATATACAGGCCTTCTCTCATTCTTTCTCTCTTTCACTTCAGCGAGCTTTTCGCGCTTTACTACCCCTCCACTATACTATACTATCATCCAGCAAAACTCAACCCCTCACCTCCGCGTGTGGGACAAACGCTACCCTTCTCTCCTTGTACTTTCTCTCTCTTTTCCCCTGCGACCTGATGATCGGTCCACACGTCGTGCACTCTCTGGGCAAAAGTTCACGAGCCTAATGGACACGCAAGGTGTTGGCTCGCAGTATGCAAAAGAGTACATTTTACGAGCTTTCAACCCCCTGCCACCCCCGATACACGTTCTCGTCGATTAAACTTATCCTGGCCCTTTTGCTACCCTTTCTATAATTTTCACGAGCGTCGTTTCATTCAAGAAACCACTTTTTCCTATTTGTTTATTCGCTGAAGAGGGTGGAAAAAAATTTGCGAACGCCATTATGGAGCTTTTTAGTTTTATCGACGGGAGTCAAGGGACGCAGAGGCGTATTTTGATGATACGATGAGATGAGTCCAGGGAGAAGGATTGATGTGCCAATATTTCGCTGTGAGATTGTCCACAACCCCCTTCAAGGCATAGTAAGAAAGCCGAGTGGTGAAAGAGGGGGAGGAGAAAAAAAATTTAATATATCCAAATATATCACGGGGCAACGGCAGCAGGCGACGATCGGCCATTCGATATATTTTTCCTCCCTTCTCTGTGAACTACCCTCCCCCCCCCACCCCTCCGCAACCCCTCGGAACAGCCCCGGATTGCCGCTATAATTTGATATGCAGCAGAAATGCTGGCCAACGGCGACGATGGGAAAGATATGGCTTTTTTGGGGGAAGGAACAGCAAAAGACCGAGCAAGTGGGACATTAGCCCAACACACGAAGAGGGTGTGTAGATGTTACTGATGGGACCCCGTCTCGCACAGATGCTGGCATTATTCATTGTACACGAGACTGACCAGTGGATATTTTTCAGCAAAGATGGTCAAATCGTTTAAATGGAAAATCATTGAAAATAAATATGTAATTTTTATATTAAAAAATATTAACTTTCATCGTAAAAATATAATTATTACAATTCCCAACGATTAGTAGAAATCATATTGTTTTTTCTATTTACATAAAGACAACCCTCATAATCAAAAAAATTGTTGTTAAAGAAGAAATTGCATTAAAAAATAATTATTGGCGGTTGTTGACTATTTGAGGATGTTACAGACATCAATAAAATAATAAATTGAACTCATCTTCGCTCTCATTTAATCCCAAACATAAAAATATTCAGTCTAAAGTTTTTTTTACACCAGAAAAAATTCATTTATGAGACAAGTATACGGATCCTCACTTAAACAACCCCTTTTCTCTTTGCACCCTTCACAGCAGTTTCTCCATTTCAAATACATGAGACTACGATCTGTAAAAGTCCTCTCTCGTCATCTTCGTGTCGTATGTTCTCTCCTCACATCTCACATTCACACACTCGTTTTGTAGAGTCTGAAGCGTGAATTATTTTGCACTATATCCGCGGTGTGGCGGGATAGCTGGCCTCGCGACTGTACAGAAGGGTGACCAGGCGTTTCAACGCCCCTCCCCATCGTCTCTCGCTCGGACTAACCGACTGCGAGAGACCCCCTGTGGGCTTTATGGCTTAAACAAAACTTTTCCTATATTACAAGTCCGTGAAATATGAATACAACCCCCTCCTCGATCTCTTCGTGAAAAAAAAAATAAAAAAAAAATAGAGGAATGGGTGAAGCTCTGGTGAGAACAAACGTTACGAGCTTTTCACTCGCTCTCTCGCGATGCCAAAGAAGTGAGAGAGGAGAAGTTTGCAGCCTGGCACAGGGAAATTTTCTCTCGGACGAAAGTGCTCGAATGGTGCGACATAGTGGAAAGTTTTAAGGGATGAGAGGCTACGGGGTGCATATGAGGAAATACGGAAAACCAAAGAGGTCGGGGGGTGAGGGTCGGAAAGGGAATGTAGATGGATCCGGTCAGTTGCCTGCCATTACGAGAATTCTCTCGCGCTCCAGGCGCCGCGGACACTGCCGTTGGCAAAAGCCAATTTGTTATCGACTTATAGAGGTACCAAATTACTTACTATTACCGCAGATTTATTTGGTGCATTAGTCGCGTATACGGCAAGAGTACCGAGCACATGAGAATACGAGGCTGGGGACATCATATAACATAGAAAGAGGCACAGCCACGCCTAACGCTCGTTACGTGTCAATTAATTATCCTCCACGAAAACTCACCCCCTTCGTTCCTTCGTTACTCAACATCGCAATTACGAATTATACCATTTAAGCATGGTGGATTTATCTTTTATTGACGACTAATGGTTTTTTTTTATCCCCTCTGTGCTCTATTGTGTTAAAATATCGAGGGGTTCGTAAGATTATGAAAAGATTATTCGAGAACATTTGTAGAAATTAAAAAATGGCGCTTGCACGAGATTTAATTCATGATTATGCGAAAAGAACTCTCTTTGAGTGTGAGAAATAAAACGTTAAACCGCTTGACCTCGTTGAACCGTGGAAGGAGAGCGCAAGAGAGAATAAGTCAAAGCGAGACTAACAACGATAAGAAAAAAACGTAAAAAATCTTTTTGTAGTATACCAAGCTCGTTCCAAGAGCTGTTTGCTCTTCTTCTCATTTTACAAAGGAACGTCGAAGTACATTGCTCGCGTATGCTCTTCCCGAGTTGTCTTCTCTATACACATACATACATACATACATATATACATATATGTGTGTATATATATATATATATATATATATATATATAAAAGGCGTATACACCTGACGTCATTAACGTACCGCGCCAAACAAACTTTGCCCACTCGGTTATTTTATTTGATTTTTTTTCTTACATTTCTCGTCAACTCTCACCAACACGAAACAGATTTGTTGAGCTTTTATTTTAATTTAAAAATTCAATATTTAATCACTCTGATATTTTTTCGTCAGGTATTTGTATCAATTTTTATTTCTCAATTGTCTCTTTTCCTCAAATTTTTGATGCATTCAGTAGGAAAAAAATAATATTTTTTTCCGACTTGTGAAACAAAGTCAAACTTGAAAGCAGGAAAAGAATGATTCTTTTAATGACTTGAATTACTTTTCTATCTTTGGAACTATATTTGCATTTTGAAATAAATATTTATAACAAAGTTTGAAAGGCTGAAAAAATTGAGGGTTGTAAATATCGGTATTAGGAACAATATATTTGCCAAATAAATCAAATGTTGAATTTTGTGAGTAATTATAGATCAACAGCCCTGACACTGAAGTGTATGACAACGAAAAAAATGAAAAAAAAAAAAGAAAATGGCAGAGAATTCCTCCCATCCCTCGATGTCTTTTATTTGCGATATTGGTGCGCGTTTATCCGAGGCACGTCGAACTCGTATGCTAACGGATACCCGAGAGCATAATCTAATAAAGATAAAAAATAACGTCGACTGCCTCTTTTCTCTTTTTTCCCCACGAAGAGTGGCCGTTAGAAGTTATATTGAAAAATATATATCTACCTCCGGCTGACCCGTCGTAGGTTGCATATAAACTGCCCCCTTACAAAAAGGACCATAAGGATTCGAGGTCTCCGTCGAACCAAGCCAAAAAACACTTTCATCTCTCTCCCTCTTTCTATCTTTGAAGAAATATATCTCCTGTGCGAATTCGTTTGAACGAGTGGCCGTAACGTTTAGTGCCGAATTGCCTACAACGCAATTCGTTGGGACAAAACGAAATGTATCGTGACAACATATTTATTTGCTTTCGTTGAGATTAAAAAAAATATATATATACGTAAAAAAAAGTTTCAAAGTATGTCCAGCATTATTTTTCCCCCACTTCCATCTAATCCTTGAAATTGCAAAATGCCTCATTGACATTACTTGAGCCCATAATTGTTATCAGATTTGGTATTCATGCTGTAAATATTCAAATTATGGCAAAAAATATTTTTTAATATTTCTGCCATACTCGACGTTACGTAATGGACCACTAAATTTCGAACTAACCTAACTAAACTGACTAATGACCAACTAAATATTCTATGGGAAATTCTATGGGACACTGTGACTAGCAGTACTTAAGACTGCCAAAGGCAGCATTAACGTCATATTAATACCCAAAGGATGGTCGAGGATATTTTCCAATTATTGTATAGGAATAATTGAAATGTCGAAATTGGAGACTAAGTGCGTTAATTGTTAATTAATGGTGCGTTAATTGTTAGTTAATTGTATGGGCTCAATATTAATCCTTGGGACATGAATGTGAAAAATTGGACACAAGGTATGACAATTGGTATCAATAAGAATTTTTTATTCCATTCTCATTATCGCCGAAACTTCAAACATGGCCGGCAATATTTTTCAAAATATTTTTCATGTTTTTAATTACGAAATGAACCATAAATAAAATATCACTCACGTGTATTCTCACTGGCTTTACTTCGAGCCCATGATTGTCGCGAAATTTGACAATAATTTTGCCCGTACAAAAAATAAATTGTTCAAATAGCCAATGAGTAAATAATTAATGGCAATACACGCATAAATTTATCTTTATTATTGCTAGACATTATAATAAAGAGGCGATGCGAATCATACTTGAGAAGCTCCATAAGAAAGTGATCCAAAGATCTCTTTCTACCCTCCGAAACTCGAGAGAACTGTGGAAATCTCAAGGGTCGCGTGATGCGAGTGGAGGGAAAGTGTGAAAGCGAGGGTGTAGAGAGAGAAAGAGAACGATAGCGGAGTGTTCGGAAGGCGTGCCAGGAACCAACTCACTTCGAGACAAATCGCGGATGGTGGGATATCGTTAACCGGAGCTTGCCCATATTACGTATGGGACCCGGATACGTTAACGACCAAAATATTTTCACCCAGGTACACCCCGGGGGATCGCCAGCCAAGTATATATGCAGTCAACTACTTCGTCGACAATTCTCCTTCGTCCCGGCTCTCATTCTCTCTCTCTCTCTTCCGCTGTACCTTTGAAAGCTTTTTTTCGCCATGAATTAAGTTTTAGGATATGTTAACATTCCAATGTTAATAAAAATGGAAATCATCAAAATAAGAATATTTGAGTAAATTAAAATTTCGTGGAATAAGAAAATTATTTTTCGTTGGTTTTTAATTTATTATTTTTCCACCTACTTTTGACTCAATGAAAAATAAAAAAATATTATTTACCAGCAATTATTTACGTACATTTTTTAAATTGAAAAAAATATTTTATTTATCACTTTGAGAATTCAGTGAATAAAAAGGGGACTTTATAGTAAACAATCAACTCATCGATGTTAAAATTCGTGTAATGAGAAGAAGAAGACGAAGAACAAGCAGCAGAGTAGCAAAAAAAAACGGGGAATGTCGACACATCTGCTTTGCTCGTTGTCGTTGACGTAGCACAACTAGTGAGGTGGCTTACTCCTTACTTTTTTTTTCTACACGCATATATTTTTCTCTTGATCTCGTCCCACATCTATCCTCTTTTCTTTCTGTCTTTCCGTGTGTTCATCTTTATCTTTACTCTCTGGCTCTCTCTGTTTCTGTCTCTCTCTGTTTCTGTCTCTCTCTGTTTCTGTCTCTCTCTGTTTCTGTCTCTCGCTGTTTCTGTCTCTCTCTGTTTCTGTCTCTCTCTCTCTCTCTCTCTTTCTCTTTCTCTCCCCCCCCCCCTCTCTCTCTCCCTCCCTCCCTCCCTCCCTCCCTCCCTCCCTCCCTCCCTCCCTCCCTCCTCTCTCTCTCTCTCTCTCTCTCTCTCTCTCTCTCTCTCTCTCTCTCTCTCTCTCTCTCTCTCTCTCTCTCTCTCTCTCTCTCTCTCTCTCTCTCTCTCTCTCTCTCTCTCTCTCTCTCTCTCTCTCTCTCTCTCTCTCTCTCTCTCTCTCTCTCTCGCTCTCTCTCTCTCTCTCTCTCTCTCTCTCTCTCTCTCTCTCTCTCTCTCTCTCTCTCTCTGGACTCGTCATGAAACACCGCGCGCGCAGCTATTATTTATTTAATGCCTCTCGTTCTGCGTTACACAACTATTTACCGAGAGCTCGACGTTTGCGACGCTCAGGTGACGGTGGAAGGATCTCGCCGCATCTCTGCTCTCTCCCTCTCTCTAGCAAAAAAAAAAAAAATTTTTTTTGCTATCTCTCTCTCTCTCTCTCCCTCTCTGTTACTCTCGCGAGACTTTTTGTTGCGTGTAAACTAAACTCGTGTGCACCAAAGCTCGGGCGAACATTGACGCACCCGCGGGGACCCACCTAGTTTGTACAAACAATTTCGTCTCCGTATATTATGGCCGTATATGTATATATATATATATATATAGATGTATGTTTGTTAAATATGTATTTCGCCTCGCCTTGCAAACGAGCATTTTTTTCGCAAGGATGATATTTTTTTTGTCTTGCAAAAAAAAAAAGAAAAAAAAAAAGTTATGTACCGTTTACTCGACGATACTTTCAGACCACTTAACCCGATATACGCAAATACACAAAAACACGTAAATTAAAAAAAATAATAAAGAAATATTTTTTAAAAATTACGTACGTTCAAATACGAACGTGCAAGTAATTCGGCACTTTATCGGTTGAGCGATTTTCTTAAATCGTCATAGCTTACAAATTAAATTAATTTGATAAAATAAAAATAGACGTGAATTAAATTTTGTTATTTTTTGTTTTTTTTCTGTCTCAGGTGAGCTCAAACCGCCAACGGCATTGCCGAGTAAATTTGGCCATAATTGATGATCTTGATAGACCTCTCTCGGACCTTTTTCGGTAAGCTACATCACGAAATTATTCATTAAACGATCACATTTATACAAAGGACCGATTAATAATTTTTCATCTATAATCACGATCGAGAGACGTAACTTTCTATTATGTAATATTCGATAATCTATTATATAATATTCGAAATTCGATGTATTTTATCGTGATAGATGACGGTCGTATTTTTGGGAATTCTGAAAAGCTATTCATCTTTTCGATTGAATTACATATTTCAAAAAAAATAAGAATATATCTATTTTCAGAATTTAATTTTATGGATAATATCGTTATAGAAATAATATATGGCTATATTTATTATCATATTCTAATTCTAAAATTCAAATCCTAAAAAAAGTTCTAATCTTACATAAGGATTTTTGTAAATTATAAAAATTTAGCACATTTGGCACAAATTTACCAACCCCATCGGTCGAAATTTTAATTTCTATTGGTAGCAATTCAATTCTTATATTTCCTTTCTCAGACCATTCAGGCATACAACTTGGCAATTAATTTGACTTGAAATTTGTGTGACTTCAATTTTACCCAACCCTATCTCACCCAACTTTACCCCATGTACAAGATTCTTATTTACGAGTAAAATTCTAATAAAATCGTTTATTCTTATTCCATCCCCTAGTTCTATGTAACTTTTTTTTTTTTTTTTTATCATAGATGTTAGTCTACGTCTCGACGCGTTTCGTTTATCCGAAATTGCTTGTATCAATAAAGCAAACGACATAAATATCCTTCAATGGCAGCTATACATAGAATGGTCTATACTCTCTCTATATATATTATATATCGCGATAAGAGCTTAAGGGGGTTGGAATATCATCCGTGCAATTCACAGTCGGATCCAAGGAACATTATCTATAGGAAATAATGCTCGCAAGGACAAAATACCATTGCAAGGGGTTGCTCGGCAAAGACCAGCTATATATAGTCTCTCTCTTCCCACTATGATAATATGTTGGCAGTTTATATATATATATGACCTTATCATCTTTCCTATATATCAATATTCAATTACGCGAACCTCGGCCAAACTCCTTGTGGACGTACAATGCTCCGTGGATCATAGGAAAATGGTTTATTAGGGTACTCTAGAGAGAGAGAGAGAGAGAGAGAGAGAGAGAGAGGGGTGGGGGGGAGAGAGATCCAGTAGCCACATGACCCTTAGGAACCTCGCAAGCTCACCCTCTCAGATACATATAGATATATATGTATATATATCGCACATATACGCGAGGAAACGTGGAACTTTGGGAATTTCCTGATAAGATCTTGCAAGATGTCTCGCCATCTTCGGCAATGTTGAATACATCGAAGCGTGATAATACTCGCGTATTATATTGGTAAGAATTTCTTACAAAAATCTGTATATTTTTTTACTTTTTAAATAAATAAACGATTTCAACGACGGAAATTGTCGCGACCAAATTTTATTTTATCCAGTAGCAATGAAAATGCAGAGTTTCAGCTGAAAATATTAACGGTCATCTCTGTATATAATGATCGATCGAAGAATTTTATCGACGAGTTACTTACAATTAAATCATCGACATAAACAATATCTGATTATTTTAATCACGAACTATAAATGTCCCATTGATTAAAGTGTATACGTTCCGACTTTTGGGCTTGTCGAAAAATATTTCCTCGGGATTAAATAATTCGCCTTTTTTTCGATTTTTTATTTCATACGAAATATTGTCTGAGCATCGTGTTCGAGGTTGAAATAAGTGCAAGGAGAACGTCGAATAGACTATATAGCGAGGAAGAATGGAATCCAGAGTTTCAGCTGAAAATATTAACGGTCACCTCTGTATATAATGATCGATCGAAGAATTTTATTGACGAATTACTTAGAATTAAATCATTGACCTAAACAATATCTGATTATTTTAATCACGAACTATAAATGTCCCATTAATTAAAGTGTATACTGTCCGAATTTTGAGCTTGTCGAAAAATATTCCCTCGGGATTAAATAATTCGCCTTTTTTTCGTTTTTTTATTTCATACGAAATATTGTCTGAGCATCGTGTTCGAGGTTAAAATAAGTGCAAGAAGAACGTCGAATAGACAATATAGCGAGGAAGAATGAATCGGGCAGGTCGATCGCACGGTTCACCCTGACGTTGGGTAGAAAAGCTGAGAGGAAGAGAAAGAAAGTGGAAAAGAGTGAGAGAGCGAGACGACGATACTCGAAGGAATTCAGCCAGCCTAGCTCCGGTTACAACCCTTGAATAACGTTATAACGCCCCGCTTGGTGGAATTCGAAATTTGTTTCTTTATCGGCCATAATTTTCCGGAATCTACACACGAATAGGTTGAGCTTGCGAGCGCGAGAGTCTTCGAGTTCTCCATACGTGCAACGTTACGGTATAGCTCGGTTACATAGTATATCACAATGGGGTGATAGGGTGGGGCTTGTGGGTGCCATCAAGGAGAGTATGTGGGGAAGAAGTACAACCGCCAACTATGCTCTTGTATATGGAAACGTACAGCATATATATATATATATATATATTGAAGCTCCGTTTCCACTTCGATTGCACAGGACTCTAAAATTTTATCTTCCACAGGTCGTTCGTTGATTCTTTTTATTTTCTATCGAAACTTGAATTATTCTTCAGGATAAACATAGTTTTCGAATAACTTATACATATATATATATATATATATATATATATATTTAGATATGCACGCGAGTGGGTCTACCGAAATACATTTATAGATGTTTTTAAAAACTTTTACAAACTCTCTTGTAGGGTTGTAAAGACAAATTTTTTTTTTTGTCAGCTTCCAAATACATTAAAGCGATATGGAATCTCAAAATAGATAAAATAAAGTTTTATATCTTTTGCGATTTGGTACATCAAACACTTTGATTATTCAATATTTTTATAGACAGTAAATAAAATCATATAATTGGGATGCTCAAATGATAATTAATTATATTTTCAAGGCAACTTCAGAACCTCAGATGACAGATTATTTATTTGATTCGGTAGAAAATTAAGTGGAAAATAAGGAAATTTATTTTAACCCATCAAAAAATATTTAGATATGACGAATTAAATTTTATTTAAATCGAACTTTATCTGGTTGAAATAAATTTTGCTTCAGTTTCATAGATCCGCATTCCTCGATCTAGCTCAGGATCAGTAGAGACAAAATTTTATTTGAGTTTGAAAAAAAAACGTCATGGACTACGTGTTTCTGGGAAAGTATAGACGAGCTCTTTGATCGTACCGGCTCGTTTATTGACGATTCTGGTAAGGAGTAGGAACGTGTATATATATATACACCGCGGCAAGTAAGTAGGCCAAGAGTGAAGAGTCCGAAGGGCACAGAACAAACTTTGACCACACCACCGTCGTATGGCTCTCTCATGTTCACATCAGGGTGCGGCGGCTCCGTGTAAAAAGCGACACCGCATCAAACACAAAACCGACTCGGGAATTGGAATATCTAGGCATTCTATACACGACTTTCTATGACGTCTTTGAGGTGTATATGTGAAGAAAAAACTTTTGAGGGAGAGGCGGCGACTTGACCCGGAATAGGGGATAAGGGGTAATGGTGAACTCCGGCTAATGGCGGACACACATTTATAAAAATGTGTAGTCAATGCAGAGAAACAACTTATACCAGCTCATTGTCAGTATTTTAAGATACATTCGATAGTTATTTCTTCATACTAAATTCTCCCATAAGAATTATACGCGTCCATTTTTTTTCACCATTTTCGATCTAACATTTCACAGCCAATGAAACTTGAACCTTTCTTCGATAGTTTACTAAAATATTCGAGTAGTTTGAAAAAGCAGAGAAGGGAATTGCTATAAAAATAAAAAGATAATAAATAATAATAATAATCAATCAAGCGGCTAATGGCGGACACCTATTTATGTTCCTCTGCTGCAGTTATAAGTTGTTTCTCTGCATTGACTACTTATTTTTAAATAAGTAGTCAATGCAGAGAAACAAATTATGCCAGCTCAGTATTTTAACATACAATCGATAGTTATTTCTTCATAATAAGAGCTCCCATAAGAATTATACGCGTCCATTTTGTTTTACCATTTTAGATCTAACATTTCACAGCGAATGAAACTTGAACCTTTCTTCGATAGTTTACTAAAATATTCGAGTAGTTTGAAAAAGCAGAGAAGGAAATCGCTACAAAAATAAAAAGATGATAAATAATAATAATAATAATAATAATACATCTTGATGAAGGGTCCTGGTTTTCGAAGGCTTCATTAGACAATTTTATTAAATATGTCATATTCTTACAGTACAAACAAAAGTAGCGTAAAAGTATTCTCGAGAAAAATCATCTCTACAAAAACATAACAAACGGTTAATTCTGTAAAAAGTTATTTTATTTCACTCCCCTTTCCATATAACTCATGTTTATACCGAGTAAAAACGTACTTGAGAAACATTCCGAATAAATTTTTCATACCCATCGTCGTATTGGCCCCACATATAACGTAAGATGTATACGAACAATTCTATATGTATATGCGATGTAAAAACGCATGTGTACATATATATAATATACGTAGCAAGAATTTTACCGGCAATGAATGATAATACGTGGGCACAGCGGTGAAAATGCAATACAAGCATGCCGGAAGCTCGTGCAGCTCTCGCAGGAAAAATAAAGACGAAGAAAACCGCGTGGACGCGACAGAATGGGCTAGGGTAGTCTTAGAGGGGAGGTTGTGTGTCACGTGAAATAAGAGATACACAGGGCTCGGTCGCATTATGTGAAAAATATGGTAATAATATTGCCGGGGCCAAGCAAAACAGGCCACCCTGCATGTGAAATATGCGAGATCGCTCTAACCATCCCCTGCACCCCCTTCCCCCCAAAAAGCCCACTCGTTCTAAAGTCTTCTCTCTCGTTGCAGCTCACGTTCTTTCTCCCTCTCTCGCGATCTTTTTCCACTCCTCCATCCACCGGATAGATCGGGGGTACGATTCTTCTCATCCCCTCTCATCCACCCCCTCGTCGTTCTTCTTTTCGACGAGCACTTTTTACTCCTTTTCTCTTTTTTAAAGCACCTCCGGCCTTCCACTCAAACTCTCCACTCCTCTTTCTCCCCTCACTCTCTTCGGGCCACCCCTTTCAACCCCCTTTTGCCTCTCATAGGACCGCGAGAGATCTTAGAGTGCAGACCAGAATTCCAGAAATATTCTTGCTGAATACAAATGTCCAATCCTCTCCCGTTGCGCCCGAAGGAGTAGCTTTGAAAAAAATGGGGATAAGAAAAATGCGCCGCGTGCCATGCAACTTCCACCCCCTCTGGCAAATTAGCGGCAGAAAGGATGGGGGTTGAAAGATAAAATAAAATAAAAAAACATAATAAGCAACGCAGCCCGCGTGATTTACTCTCGTCTCAACGGTATCATTGCAGAGGGAGTTAATTTTTTTTTTTGTGGGTTAGTGGAACTCACCCTCCTGTCGCTGCGGGCAATCCCTGCCTCATGTTGAACAGTTGAATGTCCGGTAGAAGGGTGAGCCTTGATTTTTTTTTTTCCCTCCACGAGTGGACAGAGAATTTTTCACTCTTCATCCTCGGAATTTTACTTCGTGAGAGAAAAATGCGATGTAATTGTTCTAAATAAATAAATTATTTATTCAATATTTACCATTCTTATCCTTCAATATTTATTATCAATTACGTTTATGCATTTTCTTCTAATCCTGATGGAAAAATTAATTTAATGGGTAGACAAATTATTCGTATTTCGAAAAATTTCATTGACATGGTTTTTGCAATAAATGATTCTGAAAAAGTTATTGATTCATTAATATAGTCATTTGTTAATAGTTATCAATTAAAATATTATCAGGGTAATGTGCATTCTTTAATTGAGCATTAGACTGTGATGTGAAAAATACACATGATGAGTTAAAGAGTTAAATGGATGGAAAAAAAGCTTCAACGAAGAAGGGTGAGTGTTCATACTCGGCCGAAGGATAAAACGACGATGGGAAGGTGGGTAGGGATAAATGGCGAGGAAAATTGTCCGAAAAGCGATCAACTTATTTTCAACCGGTTAATATTTTCGACGTAGACAGGACTTAAGCCGAGAGTTTATCGTTTTATTTTTCATTTTGATATTATTATTATTATTATTATTATTATTATTATTATTATTATTACTGTTATTGTTATTATCGTACTCGATATTCTCGAGCTCCACGTGGCGGCTGTGAGAGTTAAGCTCTCACAAACTCACGCCACGTCTCTCGATCCTGGATCAATATTTATAAAGAGTAAAGTTTTTTTTTCCATCCCTCTCTTTCTTTCCAAGATTCGTCTTCCTTCTGTCGGAAATTCATGCCACGCTTTTGCCGAGCAAGAACCAAAGTTAAAACGATTAGCGACTTTAATATTCATATCTTTCGACCGCTTTCTTGAATATTAATGCCAGTATTATAAGTATACTCCGATAAAAGAGCAAAAAAGGGGTAAAGTTGGATAAAATAAAAATAAAATATTGGTATGTGGCTTGGGTTGATTTCAGTTTTCTACGGATAAATTAGGAATTTTTTACACAAAATAATTTTTTTATCCTTGTGAATTACTTCACTTTTATTGTTTATGTTTCTTTTTGTTTTTATCCGTTTCGAAAATAATTTTATGATAGTTCGTTCTTTTTCAAATACGGAGAAGAGACAATTTATTCAATAATACATTGCACTTGAATAAAATAAAATAAAATGTATTAATCTCGAAATTTGAAAATTATAATTTATTAAAATAAATCATCTTTGAGTAAATTTAATTCAAGTCAAATTTGGCACTTACTTTTATCACGCTTTTTCACATATATAACGACTGACTAACGAAATACAAGATCATTATTTTCTCAAAGATGAAAAGTACAGGAAAAATATATGTTTTATGCAGTACACGAAATGATGAGTAAAATTTCACCACACCCCTTTTATCTATACATATCTATAACGAACCCGATATAAACTCAGACATATATCCTTAGAGCGATACTCGTTTAGCTCTCGACACTAATTTACATCATTAAATCAGCAGCAGCAGCAGTCGAGATGGCCCTCGTCAACCCTTTCCTAAACAGAGGACGGTAGACGGGGAGGACCGGGCCAATATTTTTCCATCTCAGGCTCTTTTTGGCCCTCGCACACTCCCCCGTTCGATATATCTCGGCCCTCTCTTGGTCGCTTCTAATTTTTCTTCTTCACCGACCCTTGATACTTTTTCTCACCCCTTTATACCCAAGCGCCAATTACTCCATTGTGTATATATATATATATATACACACAACATATTTTCCATCCCTTTTCTCTGGAAGGGGGAGACGGAAGGGAAGGATTTTTCATTCTCTCTGACATGCCCTCATCCCTCTTGACAGTCCCGG
Organism: Dyspetes luteomarginatus; assembly: GCA_963669185.1. NCBI lineage: Eukaryota > Metazoa > Arthropoda > Insecta > Hymenoptera > Ichneumonidae > Dyspetes > Dyspetes luteomarginatus. Next base: position 4,065,525 of record OY769910.1, on the reverse strand, counting down.
GCAAAGGCGTGAAAAATATTGGACAATTTTACGTCTCGGCAAAATCCTAATGCACCCCCTCCCTTATTTCTCGCCGGCGTTTCAAGAGCTTAATTGTATCATCAAGAAGAGAGAAATTCGGTGCTTCTCGAGTTTCCTCCTCCCAACGAATCGTCAAGGTAAAAAGGGTTTTTTAAGTAATACCATACAATTTTTAACCGCAATCTCATCCGGTATTCCCGGTCTGTTGCCTCTCTCCGATGAGATGGGGGCGGGAGAGGGAGAGAGAGAGAGAAAGAGAAAGAGAGAGAGCCTGGTGAATTTTTGGACTAACCAAACTCTCAAAACTCTCGCCTTGTGCCTCTGGACTCTTAGTATCTACATATATATATATATATAGTCACGATGGCGTGTGCCATGCACGTGAACCAGATTCAAGAATCCTCAAACTACCCCATTCTTCCGTTATTATCACAATTAATCATTCCCCAAGAGCTCTTACTGCTTCACAAAATCCCTTTCGCTGTAGATATTTTGGAACTCGTGTACATTACGTATTTCTTACACTTTTATGAGTCCCGAATAATTTGAAGGAAAAATCAGCCCATCGTAAATGTCATATGTATGGAAAAAACTTTTCTTTTTTAATGCTTGAAAAGTAAAAAAATGATGGTAAAAGTAAACAAAAATAAAATTATTTTTTACATTACGAATAATTTTGAATAATTAATCCCTCGTAAAAAATGTCTGTGTTTTTCCATATAGGAAGGCAAAACTTGAATTTAATGGCTACTTGTGAGAATTGCATGTCAAATAATTAATAAATTTCGTATTATTTGGTTCGAGAAATTATTTTCAATATTTGTCTTCATTTTCTTGAATAACTCTGGTCTTGAGCCACTGTCTAACGATAAGTAACAGATGACGATGTTTTTTTTTTTTCGCGGAGTATAAAAAAAAAAAAAGGATTCTCAACGATATGCGGGGATGTAATTTTATTCAGATGCGCGTAGATTCCCTCGTGATCCCCATGGGAAGAGTCCGAGGGTTGAAAATTTCGATAGCTCGCAGGGTGCCGAGCGTTGCGGGGGAGGGTTTACCAGGAGGCGCAGACGAGAGATGGAACGAAGGAATGCAAAGTGAAGTGCGGCGCGTATAGTGAGAGAGCAAAAAGAGAGGACAACGACGAGAGCACGGGCATTGCGTGGGCCAGACGCTCCGACGTCAGCTTGACGGACCTCTCTCGTTTGTGCAAACAAACCAAAATGGACTGCGAATAAATATGCGTCTACGAGCAAGAGAGATGAAGAGAGAGAGAGAGAGAGAGATTCGAGAACGGACCGAATGCTCGCCCGTATGCTTGGTCATGATCCGACATTTTTAGCACGTACGTATATATATATATATATATATATATATATATATATATATATATATATATATATATATATATATATGGGAATATTTTTCGCATACATATATATGTAGGGGTGGATTTTGTGACGCGGGTAAGTGGCCAACGAGCTATGGGGCATATATATATATATATATATATATATATATATATATATAGATATACACACGTTTGAGAGGGTTGTACGCGTGAAGGGATTTACGAACCCTTAATGGAGCTCGGCCATACACGAAGCTAAGCGAGAAAGGAATTTTCGCCTACTCCGAACGATGCACGAACATGAGTGATTTCGGATCAGGGTTCATTTTTTTTTACAACCACGTATAGATCCACACATATTGGATTGTATAAAAAATCAGCAATTGATTTGAATGGTCAATAATTCATTGAAATAATTTAGTTGTCGAGATGATCAAGTGCAAGATAATAATTTATTTAAAAAAAAAATTCCTAATTTTTTTGACAGGCCAATAAAAGTTATTATCGTGGAAATTGCGGAATGCGGATTTATGATTAAAGTGGAAAAACTCATCGAGATGTTCGAACCCAATTTTTTGCAATTTTAACACGTAAATTAATAAAAGCTTTGCAATTTTCTTGTAAATAAAGATGAGTGAAATAAAAAGGCGAGGCATTAATCAAGCATCATATTTTTTTCAAGCCCTTATAAATTCCCTTCTCGATACTAGTGCAGGACCTGGCCCTTTGCACCAAGACGAGGAATTCAGTTTAGTTGTCGAGATGATCAAGTGCAAGATAATTTAGATAATAAATTATTTAAAAAAAAAAAATCCTTATTTTTTTGACAGGCCAATAAAAGTTATTATCGTGGAAATTGTGGAATGCGGATTTATGATTAAAGTGGAAAAACTCATCGAGATGTTCGAACCCAATTTTTTGCAATTTTAACACGTAAATTAATAAAAGCTTTGCAATTTTCTTGTAAATAAAGATGAGTGAAATAAAAAGGCGAGGCATTAATCAAGCATCATATTTTTTTCAAGCCCTTATGAATTCCCTTCTTGATACTAGTGCAGGACCTGGCCCTTTGCACCAAGACGAGGAATTCAGTTTAGTTGTCGAAATGATCAAGTGCAAGATAATTTAGATAATAATTTATTTTTAAAAAAATTTCCTAATTTTTTTGACAGGCCAATAAAAGTTATTAGCGTCGAAATTGCTGAATGCGGATTTATGATTAAAGTGGAAAAACTCATCGAGATTTTGGAACCCAATTTCTTTCAATTTTAACACGTAAATTAATAAAAGCTTTGCAATTTTCTTGTAAATAAAGATGAGTGAAATAAAAAGGAGAGGCATTAATCAAGCATCATATTTTTTTCAAGCCCTTATGAATTCCCTTCTCGGTACTAGTGGAGGACCTGGCCCTTTGCCCCAAGACGAGGAATTCAGCCTGCCGGAAAAGCCAGGGAGTTGGCGAAGAAGAAAACCCAGTAGGCTTTTATTATTCATTCTGCCCACTAATTGATACTCAATTATTAAATGTTACAAAAGTAAAACACTGGGTATGAAACGATACGAAAAGAGTCAGTGCAAACTAAACCAAACAAAAAATGATTTTTTTTCCTCAAGTATATAAAGATACACAATAAATATGAAGAAAATGATTATTGGAGGAAAATATGCTCAACTCCTTTCAAATCTTTCCATTCTTTAACCATCTGAATTAAAATAAAACGATATATTTCTTGTTAATATGTGATTCTTATCGATCGTATTTGATCAGTTCCTATGTTCAAGGCGAGAGATAGGTGCGGCAGTTATCCGTTTGTAAAAGCAATACATATTACTGAACAAAGTTCTCGGTATTAATATGTTGAACAAATAAAAGCATAAACGCGACGAGAGTCTCGCTGCTTATTATTTTCCATTCCCACGCGAGAGTATTATACTCGAGCCTTTTTTTCTACCTCTTCGTTGGTATATAATAGGAAAAACCGGGGCAAAATGGAACAGTGAAAATCCTCGTTTTTTTTTTTGCTCACTTGTTATCCTTAGTCGTCCCTTATTAAGATAAGGGACGACTAAGGATAACTAAGGATCCACTATAGAGTCGTCCCTTATCTTAATAAGGGACGACTCTATAGTGGATTTTGTTTAATTATTGCAAGATCTTTACGAAATAATAATATCGTCAAACTTGGTAATAAGAATTGTGAAAAAGGCCCTCAAACAGGCCCAACTCGATAGACAAACGACAATATCATTTTTAAAAGGTTGTCACTCGTATCCAATATTTCCTAAAATACTGGAAGTGTGCGACTATGTAATTTACATATTCTAGTTTAAATCAGTTTAAATAAAAATAAAAGTCAGTTTAAATCAAACTAAGAGTATAATGCTACGATTAATATACAAATAGCTCAACTGTTTCAAAAGTTTAATATCTCACTCCCTGTATTGTTTCTTTCTCTTCTTAATATATGGTGTACGTTGTATTTCCTTAGTTCTTAGTCTTAATTATGGTAGACTATATATTTGTTATAATTAAGACCAAGAACTGAAGGGCAATAAAATGAGATTGTATTTTTATCGAATAAAAACGTAAAAATAGCAATTTTCCAATTTTCATGACACTTGGATCCTGTTCCATTTTGCCCCGATTTTTCTTATATAATACGCTGCATCGTTCTACACTAACGCATTATATGTCGGCAATCGAGGGGACCGAGTAAAGAAACAACAGAGACAAATAATACTCGAAACGCCCTCCAATACAAATATGAAAAAGCGCGGCATATCTCAAGTGTATGTGCATATATACACCAACACTTAAACACATATGAGTGTATATGTAGGAAATTTAGTATCGAAGTAAAGTGAAGAGGACGATAACGAAGGCCATGGAAGAAGAAAAAATAAATAAATAATGCCGTAAAATAAAGAAATGGCGGTGAGAATGAAGAAAAATAAGAAGAAAAAAAAAAAACGAAGACGAAGCAGGAACATTGCGAGAAAGTATAAAGGAAGAAACCGCCGACTAAGGAGCTCTCGCTCGCGTCTCTGACCGTAAACGCGGAGGAAGTTGATGGTGCGGTCGCGAGCATCAGCCAAGAGCACAATGTGTGCAACCAAGGAAAAAAAGGCTGACTAAGGCCGAAAAACAGGGAGCACGATTTTCCAACAGGAAAATGGAAAATCTCACGCTGCCTGATTTCCTCAAACACGAAGTAAAACTGTGGGAGATGGAGAGAGCGCGTGATATTTAGTGTGGAGGAAGAAAAGGAGGAGAAAAGTATAACTGGCCAGAGAGATGGAAGGACAAGGCGAATGGAAACAAAATGGAGAGAAAAAGGAGGTAATAGAGCAGGGGGAAAGCCCAAGTGAACGTATAATTTTTCCGTTGTTTGATTTTCATTAACGACTTTTGTAGCAGAGTAGACCTTCCGAGCAAGTATCAGCAGCGAACGAAAGTATGAGAGACAGGGCGACTTTTGGTCCAGGAAAATTTACAGGGTCGAGTATATATTATCGTATAGAGATATAATGTAAGTGATCTTCGTCGAATTCGTAATAATATAAATAAAGTTCGATTCAATTCAATGGAAGAGTGAGAGAAATACGGTAATTGTTACTCCAAGGAAATCCAAAGTGTCGAATACCTAAATATAAATACAAATTCATATGTCTATTGTTACTCGCAAAGTTCAAAATATAATATGAAGAAAGTTCAATTCAATTATTCCCACCCTCCTTATCTTCTCTTTGGCGTAAATTTTTATTTAACTTTCTAGACGATTATTTAGCTTAGGTTTCGTCAACATCAAAACTGTTCAATTTATTCATCACTATTAATGGAATCTTGGTTAAATTTTTAAAAAATAATCTTTGTCACCTTCGCGTTATGGGGCTTCGCGAGAAATTATGAATTCACTTTTACGCTTTTGTCTTTAATGTAAAAAAATGTTGAATTGTTTGACGACTAATTATTCAAATTAATTATATCTCCTTGTTCACCCTGATATTTTTGTTTCCAAGAAGGGGTTAAACCAAAAAGGCTTATAAATAAGATTGCGATCGTTGATCTCCGTCTCCTCAACTATACCTCGGAAATACGCCCACATCCCTTATTTTATATATATATATATATATATATATATATATATATATATATATATAATATATGCGTTCATGTATATCCTTCTCACGAGGCTGAAAGCCGCGGGCCACGATGAACTGGCAAAAAGAGGCGAGAATTCATGCGTCTCAAGGGGTGGGAAAAAAAAAAAAAGTACAAGAGAACGAAGAGAATTGTACTACCCGCAGTATATATAAGAATGATGAAAGAAGGAGAATATGAAGAAGGGGAATGAGGTTTAGTGAGTTTAGCCCGGAAAGGCTGTAAAAACATAACTACATACTTTCTCGTTCTCATGTTTATATTATTTTTTCATTACGCACTTTTTCTTTCTCCCTCTTTCCGACCTCTATATACATTAATCTCGAAAATTCTTATTACATTATATATAGATATAGATATACATATATATGCTCATTTTGCCCCCTGGCTCGATAGACCCAATCTAATAAAGGCGATTTCTCGATATTTCCAAGTGACGTAATCATCCAAGTTCGAATCGAACAAATATACATCAAGGTCTTGGAGAATTGCGATGCAAAGTCTTTCTTTCTCCCTCTCTCTCTCTCTCGAGCCACAATGTCATCCATTTTGCCGCGAGAGATGCTCGCGTAATCGACGAACCGTGAGCGTTTCGCAAGGGAGGAACGTCAGAGGGGTGTAAGCAAACCCGCAGAATGCCAAAATTACTCTCTCCGATGCACTAACTGGCCCCTGTTATATACATTTGTCGTTCTCTCTGCTCTCGGTGTATATCAAATTCACCCCCATCTCACCTCAACCGTCGATCCTTCACCTCGTCGTCACCCTAGCGAAAAGCAGGGCATACTGCACAACACGGTTTTCCCTCGCCAGGAGAGGATGAAGGGATGAGAAAACCACCCCCTCATTCACTCAACTACCCCCTTTGACGGAGCGCGAGAGATTTGCTCATCCGCTCTGGTCCGTGTGGGAGCTTCACGCGCCCTCTCTCGATGGACAATGTCACCAAACGGAACCTCAAAAGCCTTACAGAGGTGCGTTACCTGATACACACCATACATACCTATATATACATGGGGTGTTTTATGAAAATTTGCCCAATTTTCGACCATGACCATTTTGCGTCCGAACTATTATTTTTTACATCATTTTTCCACCCCTGAAAGGATCTCCGACTTTTTTTATAAAACCATCAAGTCTTATTTCAAAAAAAAGTTATACTGTACAAATGATTTTTGCAATTCAACTCATGGCATATTGAATTTTTAGCCACGAATTATCAGTCTATGAGCAAAATTTTATAATATCAAGTTTAATTGGACAATTGCATGTCCAATAACTTGGCAGTACGTGATTAAGATGTTTTTCATCGATTTCCCAACTTTTGGTAAGGATAAATCCTGTTACATACATTTGTGGCCCCTGTTATTTGTGACCCCTGTTATATACATTTGTCGTTCTCTCTGCTCTCGGTGTATATCAAATTCACCCCCATCTCACCTCAACTGTCGATCCTTTACCTCGTCGTCACCCTAGCGAAAAACAGGGCATACTACACAACACGGTTTTCCCTCGCCAGGAGAGGATGAAGGGATGAGAAAACCACCCCCTCATTCACTCAACTACCCCCTTTGACAGAGCGCGAGAGATTTGCTCATCCGCTCTGGTCCGTGTGGGAGCTTCACGCGCCCTCTCTCGATGGACAATGTCACCAAACGGAACCTCAAAAGCCTTACAGAGGTGCGTTACCTGATACACACCATACATACCTATATATACATGGGGTGTTTTATGAAAATTTGCCCAATTTTCGACCATGACCATTTTGCGTCCGAACTATTATTTTTTACATCATTTTTCCACCCCTGAAAGGATCTCCGACTTTTTTTATAAAACCATCAAGTCTTATTTGAAAAAAAGTTATACTGTACAAATGATTTTTGCAATTCAACTCATGGCATATTGAATTTTTAGCCACGAATTATCAGTCTATGAGCAAAATTTTATAATATCAAGTTTAATTGGACAAGTGCATGTCCAATAACTTGGCAGTACGTGATTAAGATGTTTTTCATCGATTTCCCAACTTTTGGTAAGGATAAAACGACTTATGTCAATGGACTTGTCTCAAGTTTTTGTACGCCATTTTCGCTTTTTTTTATAAAATATTTAATAATAGATTTGGGAGAAAATTCAAACACTAAGTACAACAAATTTTCCAGACTTGGATCTATGTTTGTTAAAAATTCAATATTTCAACTAATCCTATAGAATTCAACAAATAGCTAGGCTACCTTTTGAATGTCATTATTATGTTTAAAATTATCATTTCAAAAACAGCAGTTCGCAACGTTTTTTTTTATTTTACATTGAAAAATAACGATAGAATGCAAAAAAAAAACATCAATTTTAGGATATGAAAAGTATTTTTTTTTGAGGATTAAATTTTATACGGGATGGTAATAATTAAACGTTGTTGAAATCAGCATGGAACGTCCCATATATAAAGTATATATATATATGTGGAACACAATGTGTATGAGATTCCAACGAACGAACCTTCTGTATCTCGACTGGCCAGCTGCGACAATCCCACCTCTGTGCGTTAATTCTTCTGCACACACGTGGAGGAACAAACGAAGAGTGAGAGAGGGAAAGGGTGAAACATGCACCCAAGGATATGTAGAGTGAGAGGCACAGAGGGTGAGACTTTCCTCGGTTGCGGTCGAGGTTTACCTTGCATAATGTCACCCACTCTTTTGTCTCAAAGCGTATATACGATTTCTCTTCGTCTACATATTCGTGTGTTTTTTATTCTCATGCGTTAAAATACATGAAAATTGACACAAGCTATTTATGCTTACTTCGTTTAACTGATGTTTTTGTTCGGTCACGGTAGGTATTCGCGTTTTTTCCAAGCCTTATCACGTTTTTCATTCATTTTCCTCGTCTCGTTTACTTATCCTACGTTCCTCGAGTGCTTAATTATAACACAAGACGAGAATTACAATTCTTCGATTATACTTTGGCAGAACTAAATTTGATAAAATGAGTCTACCTACTTTTCTAACATCGATTTAAAAAAAAAATGAAATCAAAAAGGATTATTTCTATTTTTAGGTGTGAGTAAAATATTAGAAGTGTCAGTAATTAAGACAAATAATTAATTACTGAGAAATAATTTGAGTCGAAATTCATTGGTAATTAATTAGTAAGAAATAATTCATTTTCTTGATGCACAATTAAAAGATCTGAAAGTAAAATAAACGACAAAGAAATCGTTAAAAAGAAGAAAAAAAAATCGAGGACGTTAATGAGCCCTGGAGAAAGGTACGAGACGATAGAGAAAAAATGCTCGAGAATTTCGCGGCGTTGAGATCTTGAATGATTAAGCGCGAACGATCGACAGCTCGGGGAAAGGGCACTTGGCGATTGGCGAATAAGAGAAAGGGACATTGATGATATACACGTCGAGAATGGCAGAAGTAGATGTCGAACGGTGGGAAAAATCCTTCCCTATGTCCATGCAAAAGCTCAGAAATTACCAGACGTCGGATTTATTCATAGAAATATCGGATTGATTTTGATGGCCACTTTCAGCGTAACGGAAATGAGACCAAATTATAGAATGAGGAGCGAGAAATATACGCCCAAAATTTTCGGCTAAAAAATTTTGAATGAATAAAATAATTATTGTGAATAATTATTCGAGAAAAAGAGTACTAAAATTATCGTAAGATGATTGCCAATTAACAAAAATTAGAACGTTTTTTTTTTGACAATTTCCATAATTTCTTTGCCATAAAATTGTATTTGAATAATAAGGGAGGCATGAAAGATCGGAGACAAATAAAAGATAAATATTTAGAGTATAGTTGGGCAGGTTGACGACGCTTTCAGGTACACATCAGTCGCGCCATTTTCCAAATGACTTTCTCGCTGCATCTCGTGTCACTGCGAGTAACTCGATCATCCCTTTTCCGACCCTTCTATATTTCTCGGACGTTGGTCATCCATTCGCTTAGCAAACGAGAGAAACGTCGGATGAAACCACACAGGAAAGATCGAGCCAGACGTGCGAATCGCCACAAAATCGAACGACAACGTTCCCGACGCTTGCGGAATCGTTAATTCCTTTCAATATTGCAGGATCCTTTCAGAAGGACTCTCTCACTCCATAATCGCTTGCCATCTCTTCGCGCTTGCAACGCTCGTGAACATCACGAAGCGTTTCTAGTTCCCGGCGCGAGTCGTTGACAACGACATCGAGCTGTCACTTCAGTGCGGTTTTCTCGGCTTTTTCAACGAATCAACGATCTCTCGACGTTCCGCCTGCATCGCCACGAGGACACAGACAGACGTGATTTGGAAGTTTGAACTTCTATTTTCCACCCTTCGCCGCACGTCAATGCGGGAATGGGTAAAGTTTTCTTTTTTTTTTTTCGTCCACGTTGAATTTCAAGTACACGTAGTTTATTCATTGCGCAGGTTTTTAAATTTCTTGCCAGTCGAAAAAAGATTATTTGGAATCGTTTTCGATAGCAAAAAAATAAAAAACAAATTTAATCGAATTCCAATAAAAATTTTTTGATCGGAGTAGAAATTTCTTTTGAATTGTTGTAAATTATGAAAATTTGGGAAATATTCGCTGGACCAAAAATAGCCGATTTGAAAACTGTCAAAAATTGATTTTATTCAAGTGAAATAAATTTTTTATGATTGAAAAAAACTTTATTTCCGCATCGCAGAAATAATTTTTCATCGATATTTCGAAAAAAATTATAATACTCATTCGAAAAAAAATGCACATTTTATTATAAATGAATAATGAATATAATTTAATTATAGCAAATATGCACCTTATCTTGAAATTATTTAGAAATTATAATTTTCACTAAAATGGTGTCGATCGATGTGCACAACAAATTGCGGACAGTAAAAACAAATTTCAACAGTTAATTCGATCTCTCTCCCCTATGTAATTCCGAATTATTCTTATACGGTGACATTCGGTCGTTGGGATATTTGCAATGGACGGGACCAGCGAGGGAGAAAACAGCCCGAGTACTCACACTCTCGGGATAATTTGTATTCCGAATTTCTCTCCTTTCGTCGCTGTATGGAATTTTAGGACGTCAAATACTCCAACACACCCCCTCCCCTAAAAATTCATCCCTCTCTACTTGTCTCTGTAAATTTTCTCTGTCTGTCGCTGCGAATTTCACCCCACCGTGTACTCTTCACCGGGCAATCGGCAGACGCGAGCGCGTCTCTTGCGTGACGAGGCCGAACAACGTGTCTGATTATGCGAGCGCATGACTGAATGTAACGCGATTTAATATTAAAATATTATGACAAACGTAAACACGGTAGTAGTCTCGCGTTGAGGAATTCACGATGGATTTCGTTGCGTTTTGCGAAGAGACGAGAGATTCCAAGATAGAGGGAGAGAGATTCCAAGAGAGAGCAAGAGAGATTCCAAGAGAGAGCGAGAGAGATTCCAAGAGAGAGGGAGAGAGATTCCAAGAGAGAGGGAGAGATTTGCCAGCACACTGATTGAGACACCGCGTGTGACGTGCGTGAATACCAAACGAAAAAAAAAAAAGATAAAACGAGAATCACCCACAACTCGTGCAAACTCTCTCGCACAAAAGTCTCAATGGCACGTATTCTTTTTTTCTTCTTCTTGGAATTCACACACGTGACGTTTCTTCGACGTCAAAAGAGCAAGGAAAGGGCTAAATAAATGTAGACAATCGCGTCGATCAATTGAATTCGTGATCATCTTTTCATTGGCCAATCTGCAGATGTGTCTCATTTGTTGCGTTTCGTACGTGACATCGAGCGTCCCAATCGCGACGTCATAACAATCGGAAATAAAGTATCGTCACGAATTGATAAAGAAAAAACAACATATGCATACTCGATAAGCTATAAACACATTTTTACAACTAACGTTATTTCATAACAAAGTCATATTGATGGAATAGCCAGTTATTATTATTATTGCTCTGAGTTATTGCTTTGAGTGCGCGTCTTGTTTAATCAAACATTAAGGGGTAGTTTTATCAATTAATGACTAACCATCAATCAATCACCATTTGTCTGACAAAATATTAATAATTCATAAAATATTGTTGCTTGTAGCATATGAAACTTTTCAAATGATCTCCAATTTTTATGGTAAAATTGTTTTTTTATTCCAAACATTTGGAATAAAAATACATCATACCACATGAAAGAATTTTGAGATTCTGGTCTCAATCTTCTATTATAAATCAAATTAAGGGGTGGGTTCATTTTGGTGTTAAAATTATTTTTTTTTTTGCAAACATTTGGAATAAAAATACATCATACCACATGAAAGAATTTTGAGATTCTGGTCTCAATCTTCTATTATAAATCAAATTAAGGGGTGGGTTCATTTTGGGGTTAAAATTATTTTTTTTTTGCAAACATTTGGAATAAAAATACATCATACCACGTGAAAGAATTTTGAGATTCTGGTCTCAGTCTTCTATTATACATCAAATTAAGGGGTGGGTTCATCAATGAATGACTAACCATCAATCAATCACCATTTGTCTGACAAAATATTAATAATTCATAAAATATTGTTGCTTGTAGCATATGAAACTTTTCAAATGATCTCCAATTTTGGTGTTAAAATTGTTTTTTTTTTTGCAAACATTTGGAATGAACATACATCATACCACATGAAAGAATTTTGAGATTCTGGTCTCATCAGTCTTCTATTATACATAATTGCTGGAGATCAGGTTGAGGACACCATAGTTTTCATTTTCTAGATCCACTATATATGATAATTTCTCAAGTCCACTTCCAGCGGACCATAATTTTCATGTAGTTCTTGCCAGCAAATCTTTTTCATCATGTCACTTACAAATACTTCATTATTTCGCTTAAAAAATGCATTATGTATAAAATGCTTTTAGGCCGAAGATTCTTACCAGACTCCTAGTGACCTTTTAAACGAACCTTATACACGGATACAATATATGACAGTATGTCGTAATAAACTGAAGTGACGACAAATCAAAGTTCACCACGAGCAAATTGCTGCGATGACGCTATTCACATCTGAAAAAATATGACCGAGAGATACCAGAACCAGAAAAGGAATCGTGGAGTCATAAATACCGCTAGGGATGGAATTGGGCGTACCCTGAAGAACGCGATTACACGGTAAAATCAACCAAAAGGTGTACCACACGACTTAATATAAAAGTCGAAGACCAATCTGAAACCGAAGCGATGAAATAGTGACGAAAAGGGGATAAAGCTTCGAGTCGAGAGCATATTCGCTCATATACAGGCTCTGGTGACGTTTTTTCATTTTCCTTTTTTTTTTATTTTCCATATTTGGCAAAAGGGGGAGAAACGAGAAAATAAATCCAAACAGTAAACAGCCGGAGCGAAGGAAAGAAAAGAGGCCAAGCAGAAGTTAACCACCAAGTTAAAGGGAGAGGGCAAATATCCGTTTGAAAGGAGAGGGTTGAAAATTCTAATATACAAGAGATATGAAGTTCTCGTCGTGCGTCGTTTCCCCCTTTTCGTGCCCCCCCCCCCCACACCACCTCCCACGAAAGCTTGGTGGAATTCGACTTTTGGAGGGATTCAAATAAGAAGGAGAGTACGTCAAGGAGGATGGTGAAAGAAGATGATGATAGTGAAGGATCAAAGAGTGAGAAAGACTTCTTGAGGTTTTACTCAAGACTTCGTTCTGTACATGTATATAAGCTAGTGGGGTATATATGTCTGTATATGTATATATAATATGGATGATGATGCTGGAAGGAGAACCGCGGAATAAATCTGAACAGCCAACAACAGATAGGGTGTGAGAGAGAGAGAGAGAGAGAGAGAGAAGGGAGAGTAAAAGAGCGCGTCGACCTTTATATTTAACCTTTTCTTAAGACAGTATTAGAGTTTGTACTTATTCTTCTTCGACCCCTTATTCTTGGTGCCTCCTTGGTCTCCTCTTCTCGTCTTATCCATTTGTCGATGGCTCTTCAGCTGGGTCTTGGTTTTTTTTTTCTTTTTTTTTTTTCATTCGTTCCTTCAACCACTCCTGAGTCCCCTATATAGAGTTCTGCGTGTCCTCAAAACGACCACTAGTCTTCTCGATTTTTTTTTCTCGACTCTCCAACCCCTCGCTCCCTTCTTACTCCCCCCCCCCCCCCCCACTTTGGTCCCTGTGACCAAAGCGTTCGACAGTGTACACACGAGAGTCTCGTAATTTCCCTCGACCAAGTCCTCAGGAGAGGGTTCACGAGGACGTTCTTCTGGGAACGTCCACGCTCGAATCCCTTCTTCTTTTTGCAATGGGAGATGCATGCGATGTACCGGCCGCCAGGCTTAGACTCTATGAAGGGTTGGATTAATTCTCAGGAGTCTGGTATTAATTAGCAAATTAAAATATTCGAGATGTGAGATCTCTGTGATTTTTTTTTTTTTTTTTTTTCAGTCGACGAGAGACAAATTCCTCTCTTCTCTTCTCGAGTAAATTTAACCCTTCTGAGCGGTCATGGGACAGAGCGACGTCTTTCAATTTTTTGGCGTTTTGGTTTAAACCCTTTGAGTACAAAATTTTTTCCCATTCTCAGTGAACATATCAGGCGAAATAAATCGGTACAATCGATAGCTGATTGATTGCCATCAATGTCAGATAATTTAATGAAAACTTATTTCCTCTTGATGTGAATAAATTCAAAAGGATTCGCGTTCAAATATTAATGTTAACGGAATCACTTCTTCGAACTTTGTGTCTTTTTTTTTCTTCTCTCCAATACGCAGCCCGAAAAGATTTTCAGCTGATACTTACGGTGTTCTGACAGTCCTTCGAGATATTTGCGACTAAAATTTATTTCAATCGACACAAACGACGTTTGTCACGAGAAGGTGAGAAACGCGGATGGCGGTAAAGACAGAGAAAGAGGAGAGGAAGAAAAAAAAAGAGCAAAGAAGCAAAATTACAGAGATATACCAACGGATAGGCGGGGGACGAAAATGGTACGCCCTGACGCTCCTGACTAAACACTGATAACGCACGCCCAGGAATTTCTTTGCATGTTATAAACATACGTAATCGTACACAAATAAGATTAGCATAGGACTCGTGGCTTGTTGGATTCAGCGAAAGAGTCAGGCCAGCTAGGGAGGAGAAAGACAGAAGAAACTGAGGACGAGAAAAGAAAACGAGAAAGAGACAGTATAAACATGCATATATATATATATATATATACATATATGATTGAGTGTATGTGTGTGTGTGTGTATAAACATACACATAGACACAACAGTATGAACAACCATACATATTCACTCGAAGAATCTACTTATTTCAGATGCGAGACTCGAGTCTCTTTCCACTTGTATCAAAAGTACGAAACTTGGTTTGAACAGTCGAGAAACTCCTGGCCTATTCACTCCTCCTGTCTCACTTTACACACGTAAATTTATCCATATGTATGATGAGAATTCGAGAGAGGAAAAATTTATTTTTTCCCTCCTACTGTTCTATAGCAATGAACAGTTATGTAAAGTTTCAAGAGAATTACTATAATTATTTATTATTTATCGAATACTTTGAGCGATCAGCTTCAAAAAGCTTCAAAAAGCTGAAAATTTGAAGTTAAAACTTAAAGTTTTCCTCATCTCGGGCTGCATCAAATATTGCCAAGTCCTTCGGGCACACTTCTCCAGGCGTTTTTGTCTCCATCGATGAGCTAAACATTAATTTCTTTCAGCTGATGGGAAACGGCTGCGTGTGGGTAAAGCCGAATCGGTACATTTATTGACTTGTTCGTCAATGATTTAAATAACACGAGACAAATTGACCAGAGAAAGATCCTGGAATTCCAATAGTCAACCCAAGTATTAATTTTTGAGTCATGAAATCTATTTTTTACCCCTCATAATCCATTCGCAGGAAGATTTTGATAACATTCCAATAAATCAGATCAAATGGTCGAGTTATTAATTATTAGCTCGTAAAGTCCATCCGCCATCTTTGAGAATTCACTTGAGGGAAGATTCTGATGAAATGCCAATAATCGACGATCGAAACTCCATCCAAATGTAACATTGACTGTATCGTCAGAATTACATGAGCTGCTGAAAAGTATGCAAAGGGAACGAGAGGATGAGAAAACGCGAAACTGAGGAAAAGGGATGAAGTGCCTGTTCTCCCTTCGTGTCTCTCTTGCTCCGCACACGTTACTCCATGCTGGTATTCTGACTCACCAAAAGGTTTTCTTCCATCTTCCGTTCCTTCGTTCTTTCTCTCACTCTTTCCCTCTCCCTCTCAATGCTACCCTTCTGTCTCTCTCCCTCTCCCCCACCCCTCTCTCCCTCTCTATGCTACCCTTCTGTCTCTCCCCCCCCCCCTCTCTCTCTTTCCCACGTTATACATACACTCTGAAACCTACTTGCGGATAGTACCAACTTAATAAAACAAATTCTCGTAGTGTGTAAACAGAGCCTGGATAGATATAGCGCACAAGCAAGCGAGGAAACGTTAAAGTCAGACAACAGGACCAGAGTAAAGAGAGTTTTCATTCGTTGCTATATGCTCGTATATACACACACGCGCACACACACATACACACGCGCGTTTGCATTGATGGGAATGGTGGATCTACGTCCCCGAGGAACCGCGTATCCTCTCTCGTTGAAGCAAAATTCCAAAACCTTCCAGGATTCTCAGCCCCAAGACTCGAAAGGCTTCACACTGAGCTACGAGACCGCTGCTCGAACGCCATTAGACAAGATCAATATTGTTCGAAATACAGGACCGAGAGTTTAAGGCCCCTGCGGTTATATAACTGCCAGAACGAATTCATTAACCGACCTATTATTACCCAGTTGCGATTCGACAAACGTGAGTTCCGCTTCTTCATCCCTTTTCATCCCGGACTACCCACACTTTTCCGCTGTCCGGGGGTTCGCACAGTCAATCCCTCACCCCCTCCCACCCCCCAGCTTTGTGGTTTTCAGTTGCTATTCGCTTTTAAAGCTCTTCCATATGTATACTCAGTCACTTTCCATTACCATATTTTTTTTACCTCTCTCGTTTCTAGATATTCCTATATATATTTTACTCGATGATTGAGGCGAGCCGTTGTCAGCCAACCTACGATAAATTATTGTTAAGTATCTTGGCCAGTTTGACCTGAAACGGCAGAAAAGTCCAAACCCCCAAGAATCTCTGCGTAAAATTTAATACAAACCTAAGACACATTAAACCTATCGAATATATATATATATATATATATATATATATATATATATACGTATGAAGGAAAAATATGATTCATAGGATCCTAAATCGTCATACAGTAACTTATGCTTGAGCCAAACACATATCACGAGAATCTTAATTTTTCTTCATCTTTCGAGGGTTTTAGCTAAATAAACTAATGATTTAAGAATCTCTGCATAAAATCGAAAACAAACCTAAGATACATTAAACCTATCGAATATATATACGTATGAAGGAAAAATATGATTAATAGGATCCTAAATCGTCATACAGTAACTTATGCTTGAGCCAAACACATATCACGAGAATCTTAATTTTTCTTCATCTTTCGAGAGTTTAGCAAAATAAACTAATGATTCAAGAATCTCTGCATAAAATTGAATACAAACCTAAGATACATTAAACCTATCAAATATATATACGTATGAAAGAAAAATATGATTCATAGGATCCTAAATCGTCATACAGTAACTTATGCTTGAGCCAAACACATATCACGAGAATCTTAATTTTTCTTCATCTTTCGAGGGTTTTAGCTAAATAAACTACTGATTTGAGAATCTCTGCATAAAATTGAATACAAACCTAAGATACATTAAACCTATCAAATATATATATACGTATGAAGGAAAAATATGATTCATAGGATCCTAAATCGTCATACAGTAACTTATGCTTGAGCCAAACACATATCACGAGAATCTTAATTTTTCTTCATCTTTCGAGATTTTTAGCAAAATAAACTAATGATTTAATGGTTGTATTCTATTATTGAATGTTCCCAGGCAAATTCACTCTTCGCAGCTTTGAAGCAACAGTCGTGGGAAAGGGAGAATCGTGAAAGAAATAATAGGCAACAGCATTGCAGGGATAGAATTGAAAGTGGTGGAATAAACGATAACGAACAGTCACATCAACATCAACAGCATCAATTGCACTTACAGCATCAGCAACAACAACAACAGCAGCAGCAGCAGCAGCAGGAACTCACAATCGAGTATCGAAGCAATGGAAAGCTCAGCCCCGCTGGGCACGCAGTGACAACAGCATCCATGACCCAGCAAAAGCAACCGATAATTTCACAACAATCGCAACAACCGAGTACAGGAAGTGGTGCCGTACCTGGTTCACAGACGAGTCCACGTCATAGTCCACAGGCCCCAGCACGGGGCTCACCACCTAATCCCATCCAGGGCCAATTGACGGGAGGACCACCTGGGGGTCCCCCGTCTCAGACACCATCGCAGATGATGCTCAGCCCGGCGAGCGGTCTTCATCAGATGCAACAGCTCTTACAGCAACACATACTCAGCCCTGCTCAGCTGCAATCATTCATGCAGCAGCACACACTCCATCTTCAACAGCAACAGCAACATCACCAGGTTTGTTCTCTTGGTTTTTTTTTTTTGCCATTCAATCTAAATATATTTTCTTTACTCGATTTTTTTTCCATCATTATGGATCGAAGATTTCAGACGGTATGATCCAGGTTCGATGCGACAATGAGATATTAAATATTTTTTATACAATTTTACAAAAGGGTTTTGCTAATAATAATAAATATGAAATGAAATGTGCTCAATATGGTAAAATAAATGATTGATGTATATGAAAATAGTTGCTTAATTTATATAAATTATACTGAGGACTTGAAACATTTGCAAGGTCTCACGTAGCAAATTAATTTATTCATTTGTATGAAGCAACATTTTTTTTTGTAATTATTATATGTCCAGTGATTGAAATATTTAATTAACAATTCAGCATCCCTAGTGATAATTTTCTGGAGAAACAAAAAAACAATTCTTTCATTATTCATTAAAGGAATCGTCGTCCGATCATGGCTCGAACCACGAACGCTTCGGATACTTTCCGTCCTTGAAAAACGTAAGTAAACGATCTTTCCACTTGATTAATTTTCCAATGAGCTCACGTTCACAGTATACACTTGTCACTTGATCTACTCTATTTCTTTACTCGCTACGATAAAAATTACTCGTCTTGTCCCTTCGTCTTACTGTGGACTGAGCAAAGATGGAGAAAAAAAAAAAAGCTTCTGAAAAGTGAGTCCCTCCTGCGATCGAATTGAGTATCCCAGACCATCAACCTTATCAACAATCCTCCTTCTACCTCATTCAACTCCCCGGTCCAATCAGTAATTCTAATTATGAAAAAGTATAATCATAATGGTGAACTCGATCCATCGAGTCACACCCCCTCGCAATATGGCGCCAGTTGGGAAAACACTTACCCAAGACACGAAGATCTTTTCGTCGGGGCCTTTATTTAAAAACAAAGAAAGTACATTAATTGATATTTTAATAAAGTGGTCACATTTCGATGAAGGAAAAATTATCCTCCCCTGTCGAAAATTTTATTCAACCGTTACGAAATGAGCGACGAATTAAAGAAAATAATGTTTCGTTGATGAGCATCTTGCACCCTGACCAAATGGATGGATACAGCTGATGGAAATAAGTGAGAGGGGACGATAAAAGTGGACGAGAGCATCAAGTGGGATTCGCAAGATTAGCATTTTTACGGGGAAAGCACATAGAGAGTTAAGCCGCGATGAAATTCTGACTATGGGGTGGTAAAAGTTTGTACGCTAAAATGGGAATACACAACCATAATCCTGTACACTAGGCTTTTTTTTTTTTTTTTTTTTTTTTTTTGAGAGAGGGTTGCTCCGCTAGTCGGTGGATGCTCCGTCTGTGTAAACAGCCACGGTCCCTCAGCTATATCGCTTATGATAACAATACACTTTAGAGCTAGGACGACGATGTTTTGGCCTCAATCGTGACTACCCCAACTCCCAGACCACGTGGAGCGCCATTTCTTCTCGAAATCCCCCAAAGTCCATGGCCAGGCAAAAGGACCTTGCAGTCCGACTGAGGAGGAAAAAAGATCCTTGGGAAAAATTTCGTTGCTTTTAATGAAATAGAAAAATGTGTATTGTACAAAAAACTTAGATGTACTCGGTTAATCCCCTCTTAAAAAATACATTGCGATATGTATCTCGAAAGTTTGATATTCGATTGAGACTGAAATAAGGGCTAATGAAAAGTTCAGGAAGGTTCAGGAAGGTACAAAACTATCCCTGATCAGTTTTTCTTTCTGGAAAGAAAAGTTTCTGTAAAGTTTCATTTTGGATTAATTCATTCGAATAATTATGAGAATTATTTTTTATTCTTCACCCATGATACAATAACACTTTTCTCGCTAAACTTATGTCAGTGAACAAACAAAAAAAAGAAAACCTCTACAAAACTATCCCTGATCAGTTTTTCTTTCTGGAAATAAAAATTTCTGTAAAGTTTCATTTTGGATTAATTCATTCGAATAATTATGAGAATTATTTTTTATTCTTCACCCATGATACAATAACACTTTTCTCGCTAAACTTATGTCAGTGAACAAACAAAAATAAGAAAACCTCTACAAAACTATCCCTGATCAGTTTTTCTTTCTGGAAAGAAAAATTTCTGTAAAGTTTCATTTTGGATTAATTCATTCGAATAATTATGAGAATTATTTTTAATTCTTCACCCATTATACAATAACACTTTTCTCGCTAAACTTATGTCAGTGAAGAAACAAAAAAAAATAAAACCTCTACAAAACTATCCCTGATCAGTTTTTCTTTCTGGAAAGAAAAGTTTCTGTAAAGTTTCATTTTGGATTAATTGATTCGAATAATTATGAGAATTATTTTTAATTCTTCACCCATGATACAATAACACTTTTCTCGCTAAACTTATGTCAGTGAGCAAACAAAAATAAGAAAACCTCTACAAAACTATCCCTGATAACTTTTCTTTCGGGAAAAATACTGAACGTCGTCAGAGAAAAGTCAAGCCGATAAATTCTTCGTTCACGATAAGATCCTGCTGACCACTGGCTTTATAGCATCCAGGACCAAACTTGTAAAGACCAGCAGAACTTTGATTGATATCTGAGTTGTATAGTATATATAGCATTGCTGTTGTGAAAATCCTGAAGGATTCAACGATTTATCTAGCAACGCCCAAATCCTGTATTAGTCTGTCCGATCATAATCGACGCGCATCGTTTAATGTGGAGATCTGAGCTGTAGCAGTGTTTACGGCTAAGCAGGAGAAAAAACGATAAGGCTTTCGGCAGGCTGGACCCTGATGTTTAGGGGTGGATTCGAGCACCGCAAAGACGACCCTACGCATGGGATATGGGATAAGAGACTCCCAAAGAGAAAGAGAGAGAGAGAGAGAGAGAGAGAGAGAAATAGAGTTAGCCAGACTTGAGGATCTCCTATACACTTCGTATTACACATAGGGTGTAAATACATATTTTCACAAGAGCATCCAATATTTATTTAGCGGTCAGTCCTCGTACCCACCAGATATTTAGATAGTCCGCTCGGTCCGGTTTATTGCGATCACACGACCGTCTACTTTTACTCCTAAGACTCTAATTACGAATGGAAGTTATCTTGGGTCAGTTGAAGTGAAAACGTATCTCACGTGTTGTTAATCATAATATCTTTTGTTCCTGAACAAAATCGCGAGAGAGCCTGTTAGCTGAATTAAAATTATAATAAAAAGAAAAGAAAGACGATACATTTTTATATGATAAAAAAAAAAAGATACCAAAGTCCAAGTAATTTTGACTGAGTTAGACGTTGGTGCACGTGTGATATTTTTTTTATAGACGTTGCGTTTGCTCGGACTTTGATAGCGATTTTGGTAGACTAGAGTGAGTGCACCAGTAAATGAACAGACCCCAGTGAATTAACACCCGTGTTAAAATTATTATATACAGATATACTTCGCGTCAAGTGGGTTTATTTATTGGGGTCTGTCCATTTCGTTTATCCGGTGCACTCAACCTATATGGTGTAATGAACTACAACTATAATTTACCTATAATTTTATAATCATGCATGCAATGATTTCGCTTTTTTTAACTCAATTTTTTCACGTGGTCAAATGGCCACAAAATTGCCATCCATCGCTAAAATTCATCGAGCCTGATCAAAGTCATCCATTTCTCAAGATTCAAGCGAAACTAATCTCTTTAATCCGGCCTTTCTTTAACTTCGTTAACAAAACCAAAATCTCATTTTTGCTCACGTTTCGCTTAATTATTTATGCTAATGTGACAAACGTTCGTTGCTTTCTTACGAAATTTCTTACGAACGTCTTGAAAGGTTACCATTTGCTCGAAGGGGTGGGAAAAAAAAATTTGCTCGGTTGGAATTCGCGGGATAAAGAGAGTCGGGAAAAAGAGGAAACGTACTGGGGCTTGGTCATAGCTAAGGAATGAACGTTATGTATAGGAGTCTCTCTCCCTCTCTCTCTCTCTTTCTCTCTGAGGGTGGACTGACGTTGGATAGGGTGAGGTTGGGCAATTAAGCGACGCCGTCAGCCGTTGTGTCTCGTTGTTTGTCTTCGAGGTATCCCATAAAATGCTACAACCCACCCCCACCCCCACCACCTCCCTCGCACCCCTCGAGGCTTTCCCTATCTTTTTTCTCTCTCTTTCTCTCTTATGCGCCGAAACTCTCTCGCGCAGTGTCCCGCGACTCTTGCCCTTCCCTTATTTTTTCCTTCTACTTCTTTTGCTTCTTCTTCGTCATCACTGGAGACACCACGGCACCCTCGTGATTTATTCATCACCGTCGAGACGCACAGGCGTTATTCTTTTGCATCTGCTCTCCCCCCCCCCCCCCCACCTCCCTCCCAAAAACCCAACCCCAGCACGAGAAATGTTGACGAGACTTTTGCCTCGTGACGAATCTATTTTTGCTTTTCTCTCTCTCTCTCTCTCTCGCTCTCCTGACTTGAAAAATCCTTATACGAAATGTCTGATGTATGGAATTTAATTCAATATATAATTTTTAGAGAGCATAGAAATGTATCGCGTTAACTTTCCGGTTTAAAAAGTACATCGATATGTATTAAAACATATTACAGTTTGGGTTAACTTTTTTTATAGGCATTTAAAAAGACACTCGATATGCTTATTTTATTTAATTATTGTTCAATTCGAAACAAATCGTTGCAGGAAAAACGCACCCTCCGATTTTCGTCAGACGACCAAGTTTTACGTTTGTTATATCGAATTTTCAATTCTTAAAAATGGGTGTGATTTGTATTTAGAGAGAAATTGAGAGAGGACAAAATAAAAATCCCATTCTGCAATCTCAAACTCAAACGAAAAGTGTCAATTTCAAATAGCCAAAAACTTGATATTATTATTTTTGTGGTCGTGAGTCCATTTTGAAAATCGTCGAAATTAAATCAAAGCTTCTTTTTCCGCCCTCTCTACGGGTCGCAAAATAGGTCTTTCTGTTCATGCTTGAAAAAAAACGACATTCCGTTTAAAGTGGACCCAATCCGTTTAGATAGTGTTTGCCGGAAAATCTCTGAACGAAAATTTTTAACGTTAAAACAGTATTAAAAACAGCTGGGCACAATTACAACACACAATTGCAATAACACTAAAATTACTAAAATTTATATTGCTGACAATATAATGTAATATATTTTTTTTCTATTTAACATCGCAGCATCAACACCAGCTCGCAGAGCTTGGCCGAAAGCAACTGGAGCAAAATATGCAACAGTTGCAGGAGCAACTTCAAGTAAATCTGATACAACAGACGCATTTGCTTCAAACAGCAGACAAGAAGAAGGCTTCGGCGACGTTGCAGCAATTGGGATTGCAGCAACAACAGTTGATTCAACAATTGCAGATAACGCAACGACAGTATCTTTTTCAGCAAGGTCTCACTCTTCAGGGACACAATCATTCGTCAGGTAAAACGAGACGATCGCATGCGAATTCTGGCATTACAGCTCCGATCCGATTCCTAGCAACAGGTAAAATTTCCTCTCAACACAACGAAAGCTGACTCTGCCAATTGACAGGACAAACTTTACACTTGTACATTTTTCATTGGCTTCCGTTTCAAAGGCCTTTACCTAAATGGCAAAGTCTCACATTAGAACGAGTCTTATAATGAGCTAAAAAAAAGCTCAGCGTTGACGGATTGTCACTCATGTCAGGAGAGATAAAAAAATTTACATATTAGAACAACAAAAATACAATTAAAAATTTTACTACCATGAAAATCCAAACGAGTATTACTGCTGATGAGAATAATTTGACCTTTTTTCATTTTCACGATTCAGAATATTTAAGGTCGTGTACAATGTTGAAAAATGATTGTTAGGTATGCAACCAAACGATGGCCTGCCATCGTGGAAGTCAGAATCATCGGAAGGAGGTGAAAGCCTTCACAATTCAAGCCTACCAAAATCCACATCGAGTCTTAACGGTAAGTGAAATTATAAAATTGCCCAAAATGATCAATTCCAATGGAGAAAACCGAAAATTATCATTGGCAGTGTCAAAGAGAAAAATTCAATAATTTTTAATGACATATTTCAAGGTCTCCTAAACTCGATAGTCTCGAGTCGTCGTGGTGACGTTAATGGCACGACGACGCTGGACGAAAAACCTCTTGACGTTTCGTGCAATGACAAGGCACATCCCCTTTATGGTCATGGTGTATGCAAATGGCCCGGTTGCGAAGTCATCTGCGAAGATTATCAAGCATTCCTCAAGTGAGCATCGTTTTTTTTTCATTCAATTTTCGATACTGTTAAAATTATAAAATTTACAAAAAGTCCTGACAGAAATTTTCATATTTTCTCCTCATAATTTCTACCCCTTTATCAATAATTTCTCAATTTGAGTAACGATTTTCGTATTATTGTGGATTCTGCAAATATATTTTAATTGATAAATCACAAATTGAAGATTAAATATATTTTCCTTCCATATAATTCGTAACGCCTTTCCTAAAAGATTCAAATGGATTAATCAATTATGTCTACACCGAATTGACGATAATCAATATCTTTTTCTATAGTTCAAACTCCTCTTCAGTGAGTTATAGAGAGCGAAATTTTAGACGACCTTAACAGGAATATTTCGACCTAAATAGACTTTTTGTTCGATTTTACTGACTAAAATTAACACCTCTAAAAATTTCCTCCATAAGCCTGAAGCTCCTATAAAGCAAGAAGAAAAAATAATACTCTCTAGTCTCGTTAAACAAAAAGAAAAAAAAAACAAATCACGGTATCGTTACCATGAAGCGTCAAAAATCGTCCGAATAATCACAGAGAAGATGATCGTCGAGGCGTTCTTCATCGTAACAGCTTGGCGTATTATTTATTAATTACAACGTGGACGCTTTTGCTAAATGGATGAAAAGAACGAGAAAGATGAAGAAAAAAAAAAAAAAAAAATGCCTCGATGCCGAAGAAGAGCACAGAGATTGGAGGGGTGAAAAAGTAAAGAATAAAGCTTTTGGTCTCGGTGAGGGTTCGTTGGTCGATGTAGTCGTCGGAGGGAGATTGGAAGGAAAGAAAGTGAAGAAGAATCGCTCGCGTCAGCGTATCTCATTGACATCCGGTCCTTGCCTTTGCCTTCGAAGCCTTGTCGTTCCTTTTTCCACCCCTCCACAATTCGTTCCTTTTTCGTTCCCGGCAATCCCTAGTAATCACGTAGCCGTCGTGGCGAACTCGACCCCGACAAACTCATCTCACCGATTCACCCAAACAAGCCGTTACTTAAAAATAAAATAAAAAAAACTGCTAATTACCTTTGTCTCATTAATATTCACGACGTTCGACCGCATCGTTATGCACCCCCAACCCCTCCCTTCTTCTTCTTCTCTCTCTCTCTCTGTTCCTTCCTCTCATTTTCCTCTAATCTCACAGCCGTCACTTGCTCTTCCCCGCGAGCGAACCAAACCAAACCGAAAATTCTCCTCCACCTCAAGATTTTCCCTTATCTTTGGTCTTAACAAGCCTAACGTAGCCAAAATCGTGTCTTCGTATCTCTATTCAACCTTTTCGGTCTCACCGAAACCATCATTGTGTTCTTCGTTCAATTTGTCAAATGAAATTTCGACAGAATCAAGAAAATTTATCTCAACATCAAAGACAATTTTCCAACAAACCGTTTCGTGTCTGCTGGTCGAGTGTAATTTTATAATTTCATTTTCTTTCATTTTTTTTTTTTTTGTTTCTTTCCGAACATTTTTTTGTGATAAAAAAATTATTATTGGGAAGATTAGAATGAGTGCGTGATTAAGTTGAGTTGCTGTAGTATAGTTCAGGTCTTATATCATTATTTTATTTTTAAAAAATTTTTTAATCTTCAGCTAGAGAGTATTATCGAACTAGAAATGAGAAATGTGGCGATTCAAATTTTCATTTTTTTCCCCCTTTTTTAAGGGTTAAACTCTAACTAAGAAAGAAGAAGAAATATCAAATTTTATTTTTTTCTCCATCTTTTAATAGTGAAGGTCAATTTTTCAATTTGAAAAAAATTCATTTGAATTTTTTTTTAAATTTTTATACTCAATCAAACGATTTATATAATGCTGGCAATTTTGAAATATATTTTTTTCAGACACTTAAACACCGAACACACGCTCGATGACCGATCGACGGCCCAGGCGAGAGTCCAGATGCAAGTTGTCTCGCAGCTTGAAATTCAATTGCAAAAGGAACGCGATCGACTGGGTGCGATGATGCATCACCTTCACGTTGCCAAGCAAATGGCGTCACCAGAGCTACCCAAATCGTCTGAATCGTCGGTTAGTCTTTCTTTTTTCTTTAATCATTAAAATTTCTATGTTGAAAAAAATATTTAAAAAAAAGTCATGCATTCTTCAATACATAATTTAATAAAACGATCCGATTTTTCACTTACGAATTTTTAACGTCATGATCCATAACTTAACTACACGTCCACCTAGAGAATCTATATATTTTTTCTTGCAGATAATTTTTGTTTTTCGCTTCAACAAATATTTTTTACATATTTCTAAAAATTGTCAAAGTTTGAAGAATATATTCGAATCTATTAAAGGTAAATGGTATAAAAATCATAGCTCTGACACTGACTAATCGTTGAAATTATTCTGATCGTATCTTTCAAAGATGGAAGAATTTTTTATTTTTTTTTATGTACGAAAAACGTTGGTTAATTTTCATTATAAACGCAATATGAATTAATCTAACAAAATTCTTATTATACCACGAAACGAAGTGAATTTAAAACTAAGGCCCTGCATTTTTTGAGAATTTTTTCAACAATATACTCTAATTAAATGTTTAATTAAAGGTGAATAATTTTTAATTGAATATCCTTTCCTATTTTTGAAGGGTCCACTAAAGTTTCCAACCTAAACATCAATTATAATTTTTTTTTT
Source organism: Dyspetes luteomarginatus (assembly GCA_963669185.1). Taxonomy (NCBI): domain Eukaryota; kingdom Metazoa; phylum Arthropoda; class Insecta; order Hymenoptera; family Ichneumonidae; genus Dyspetes; species Dyspetes luteomarginatus. The sequence continues at coordinate 4,038,494 of OY769910.1, read as the reverse complement.
CTCGCCTAACATTTCATTTGCATCATGAAAAATTATCATTTCCATTTCTTGTTTACCGATAAACACTCGAGCGTTAATACGCGAAAAAAAAAAAAAAAAAAACACAATTGTGAAGGAAAGCGATGAAAACTTTTTCCCTTTCAGGAAAATCGCCAATGTAATAAATTCCAAAGCCACATTTTGTGCAACAAAATACAACGTGAAAAACCGCAAAGCGACGGCTTGCGATTAACGCGAAAATTTTACGAGAAGTTGGGAGCGAAGTCGTCTCTCTTTTTCTCTCTGTCTCTGTCTCGACTTCACGCAAACAACGCTTTTCGCCCCGCTAGTTTCGGATTTAACGCGTCGACTCTGTGTACACCCATCGTGAGATGCCGCGAACCCACCGAGTTGCTCTAATTTATACACCAAGTTGTAATTAATAATTCATCGTGGACGCTCCCAAACCTCCCCCCTCCACTCCGACTCAGAGCCCACTTCTCATTTCTACGTTTCGCTGCTTGGTCGTCGCGCGATTTATATCGCCTTAATTAAAACCCCTAACAAGTTGCACAGTCGGAGAATACCAATATCGCATTAGCCACGCAGCCCAACCAATATTACTTTGCTTCCTTCATCCCTTACATAAAGCTCTTCTCGAGATATTGCCCGAGTCAAGAAGAAAAAATCATCAGGATACTTTTTTCTTCTTCAAAAATCATCAGGATACTTTTTTCTTCTTCAAGCGACTCTAATAATTAATAATCCGTTTTTGAAAATCTCACGGTTTATTTTTATTTTTATTTTTTATTTTTTAAGGAAATCTTGAAAGATTTTTTGCACAGTCGGAGAATACCAATATCGCATTAGCCACGCAACCCAACCAATATTACTTTGCTTCCTTCATCCATTGCATAAAGCTCTTCGCGAGATATTGCCCGAGTGAAGAAGAAAAAATCATCAGGATACTTTTTTCTTCTTCAAGCGACTCTAATAATTAATAATCCGTTTTTGAAAATCTCACGGTTTATTTTTATTTTTATTTTTTATTTTTTAAGGAAATCATGAAAGATTTTTTGCACAGTCGGAGAATACCAATATCGCACTAGCCACGCAGCCCAGCCAATATTACTTTGCTTCCTTCATCCCTTGCATAAAGCTCTTCGCGAGATATTGCCCGAGTGAAGAAGAAAAAATCGTCAGGATACTTTTTTCTTCTTCAAGGGACTCTAATAATTAATAATCCGTTTTGGAAAATCTCACGGTTTATTTTTTATTTTTATTTTTTTTTTTTAAGGAAACCATGAAAGATTTTTTGCACAGTCGGAGAATACCAATATCGCACTAGCCACGCAGCCCAGCCAATATTACTTTGCTTCCTTCATCCCTTGCATAAAGCTCTTCTCGAGATATTGCCCGAGTGAAGAAGAAAAAATCGTCAGGATACTTTTTTTTTCTCCAAGAAACTCTGGAGAATAATGAACAATCCAGTTTTAAAAATCTCACATTTTTTGATTATTTTAAGGGTTGGGGTCAGGACAGCTTATAAAGAAACAAAAAGCTCTGGTCAATTGAGTATTTTTTTTTTTTTTTCAAGAAAATCTTGAAAGACTTTTTCTAGATGTCATGAATTTTGGAAGAATTCACTGACACAAGTTTGATAATTTAAAAAAAGGGAAAGATTAAAGGAAACGAATGATTTATGCAACCCCTGGTGGCCAAAATTGGAACTAATCGAAACGGCGGTTATAAAATATATTAGATCGGAAAGTATTGATGAGATTCGTGTTTTTTTTTACTTCTAGACGGGGTCGAGTTTACCAAAGCTGAGCTTGTCCTCGGGTTTAATGAGTCAACCAACGCCAAATTTTGGGGGTTCCCAAGTATCACCGGTCTCCATGTCAGCCCTTGTCTCGGCTGTGAGATCACCCGGTGGTGGCCAATTGCCACCGTCAGCGGGAATTGCCACGATGCCACCGATGCCCAATATGTCGAATATACCGGGAATGCCACTGATGCCAAACATGCCAGGAAGTATGCCAAGTATGGCAGGACCCATACGAAGAAGAATAAGCGACAAGTCGGCACACTCATTGGCAGGAGGTGAGGTCGCAGACAGTTTTTTTCATTTACAATTACAGCGTATCTTTTATCGATTTAAAAAAAAACCCACATTTTTCGTTTTGGCAACAAAAAAAAAAACCCTGGTGTTTGGGTATTTTACAAAAATCTTTGATTTTTTTTTAATCAATATTTTCCAAGCTCGTCTTCAACCCTCTATTTTAACCTCTCTATAATTTAATAAGACACATCATCCTGAGTTCCCCCATCGAGAGGAAAATATATCGAAAAATATATTTAAAATATCTAATTTTCTGTCGACACTTTTCGATACTTTTATCGCCATGGACTCATTTTAAAATTGATTTTAAAATCAAATTTAGCAACAAAAAAAATTGAAAAATTTATTAATGGCTCATTGTCCATAAATGCACATACGATGAAAAAATATAATTTGCATACATGTATACATATATATATATATATATATATATATATATATAATTCAAATAAGTGCACTCATATATATATATATGTATATATATATATATACGAGTGCACTTAATTGAATTTCTAAGGGTTTGCAACTTCCTTCTCACCTCAAACTTTAAAATATCAATTAAACCAACACTTACTGCCTCTATCTCTGTTCTTTTACCGATGCTTCTCTTGTTTCTTCGTTTCTTGTGCTGCCCGCCCTCTTCCATCGTGTAGGGCTGCCCTACATGCTGGAGCGTGCTGGCCTTGATGTCCAACAAGGTACTGTCAATCTACTCATTAACACTCGTGAAGCTTGACAAAGAGTAGCCCACAAAAAAAAACAAAATCCCCTGCATGTACACAAACAATTTCGATTTTTCCCATGTCGACATTCTATTCAACTGATTAGAAATCATTTTTAAATTAAAAAAAAAATAATAATAATAATGTTACCACAACATTTGTGCATTGGAACAGCCAAAAATCTTTTTGATAGAAAATTTTAAACGTCGTCCAATAACTATTTTTAGGGTTAATAATAAACAAAAAAAGTTTACACTCTGAGAACACGAAGAGTGGAAATGTTCGCAGTACGTTCTGCTTTTCTCATCGATTGTTATTTTTGTATTATTATTATTTCATCAATGAAAAAAAAAAAAAAAAAAAAAAAACCATTTACCATTTTATTTCTAGAAATTCAACGGAATCGTGAATTCTACAAGAACGCCGATGTCCGACCACCCTTCACGTATGCCTCGTTAATACGTCAGGTCGGTCGATTATTTATCAATAAGAAAAATTCGCATAAGCCTAATAATTAATTATGTTTCACGTCGAATACGAAAATTTACTTGCCAAAAAACTACGTTATATATATATATATATATATATATATATATGTTTTTATAATATTGTCTTTTACTGAATTGCCAAATAATTTCAGTCAATCATCGAATCGCCAGACAAGCAGCTGACTCTCAACGAAATTTACAACTGGTTCCAGAACACCTTCTGCTACTTCCGGCGGAACGCTGCCACGTGGAAGGTATAATTCCATAATAGTAAAAAAAACAAAAAAAAAAAAAACAAAAAAAGGCCAAAAAAACTAAGACATAGACTTGTAAGATTTTTCAGGGTAGAAAAAAAAAATCCAAAGTTGGAAAAGAAAAAAATTACGTATCGATATCTCGCTCGGTCGTATGATCAACGATCGTGTCGAAATTCCGCGACAAAAAACCGTCCGGAGCGCGGGAAAGAAAAAATAAAAAAAATTATTCCCTGGGGCTAAAAACGTCCTGGGAGAAAAAACGATTCTACGAAAATGTTTATCTGACGATTTCTTCGTGGGCACATCGTTAAAAAAAAAAAAAAAACGTTCGTACTCGTCGACAGGCTGATGAACGTTTTTCCTCAGGATCATAAGAATTAATCACGCTAGAAGGATTTTCTTTATTTTTTAAATCCATAAATGGGGATTGAATGAGGGTCGTATACGATGTTAGCGAGCGTTTTAACGGTTCACTTCCGGTTTTCTCGAATCTCAGATGCAAAAATTGAGTTTTTGAAAAATTTCGGTCTAAAAGATAACAAAGAAAAAATGTCAAAAAATACCGGAAGGGGATCTCTGAGCGTCAGATTAAGGGATTAATAAAAAAAAGAAATGCGTGATCAAACTTTTGGCAAGAATGATGGGGGCGCGTTTGCGTGTGTGCGTGTGCGAGTCTGTGTGTGTGTGTGTGTGTGTGTAATCGACGTTTGCCATAAAGCTTCGCCTCGCATGGTTCTGTGTTTACAAACAAACAAAAAAAAGCTACGAGCAAAAACAACAACAACAAGCGCATTTTTTCTTTAAAACGAGCAAAACAAAATGGAGAAGGAAAAAAAAAACGATAACAAATCGTATTTAAGGTACGGAGTAATTAAAGCAGGATAAAACAGCACAGGTTTTTTTGAGCATCGTGGGAGAAAACAAAATGGCCGAAGGAGAGACAGGGA